>BOPP01000031.1:5684481-5706140 GCA_017312745.1 Gryllus bimaculatus
GTGTATTTTACTCTATTCTTATAAGAAATTTAAAGGAAAAAATTGGAGCCGTTTTTGAAAAAAAAAAAAAAGAAAAATGAAAATGTTCCAAGGGCTTTATGTAATGTAGCCCCAAAAAACTAATGAATGATTTTCAAAATTGCAGAGCCTCGACTTAGATCAAATGGACAGGGGTTTCTTCAATTTGGAAAAAATCCTGTGCATGGTTTAGGTGTTAGTATTGTTTATATGCACCAGATAGACGGACTGATGGACCAACGTAAGGACGTTTTGAAAAAGAAGAAGAAGAAAAAGTTCGGTATCAGGGGACCCCAAAACGCATATTTCCGTTGAAATGTCAAAATCGATTTTCCCGTAACTTTACATAATTTTCTCTATACTACGTATATTTCTCCATATATACATACGTAGGAAAGTAAAATAGAGACGCTCAGACCATCTTTATCTGCATTTTGTGATCGAATCTTTTCACTTGAATCACAAAAGGAGAAAAGAAAGAAATAGAGTTGATGTTAGTGTAAATTAAATATTTATAAAAAATAAATGATTTATTTTTCTTTTTTTGCTTATTGTCTTCCTTTTTACATGAGCATTGTTGGCTAGTAATGTTTCTTTTTGGTAAGTGTACGTATCCCGTTTTTGTCGTCAAGAAAAAGTTACAATGTCGTGTTTTTTGTTATTTTGGAGTCGGGTTACCTTACGTGAGGAAATAAAACAAACCCATATTTTGATCACTAATTTTATAAGGTGAGAACGTTAATGAGAATAGGTATGGGGATATTTAATTATATTGTGAAGATTATGTCACCCATTACACAAATATCTATATATAAATGAATCACTTTTCTTTGTTTGGTAGTTTGTTTTAATTGTGTAAAATTTTAATCACGTGTGTTTGAATTTTATGTGGCATATTTGTTTCTTTATCTGACAACACTGTGAGAAGTCTTCAAGTTGTAGCGATTGTCTTCACGTTGAAGTCAGAGAAAGCGAAAACAAATGACCAATATTATGTAGTGAAAAAATCAAAAATATATTAAATAATGATTTGAAAGTAAGTTAAAAATCTGATACAATTCTGGTATTATGGTACAATTATGATTAAAGGTATAAATAATGGTAGGATTCCATAATTAGAGTGCGACCTGGCAACACTGATTTTTTGCTACGTTGCACAGCAACTCTTGAGCTCGAACATCCGATTGTTGAATTTCTCAGTAAATCTAATGCTAAAAATCACTTGAGATCGAATGATGAAGCTACCTCTCCATTTAATACATTTCACTGATATTTTTTCCTTGCACTTAAATTAGTTGAAAAATTTTTTTGTTACCCAAGGCAAATAAGTGATATATTATATTATATAGTTATAAATTTTTTCAAATTGGCGAAATTGTCTCAATAACTAGTCTAGAGTGATATCAAAAGAAAAAAAATTCAATAAAATAAAGGGAAAGTGACGCTAAAATGACAACTTAAACCTTAGTCAAATCAAAGTCTTATTTTGTGGCTGAATCACTCTTATGAAATATGATTTAATTCTTCAATTTTACAAAAAAAAAAAATCTGTTTGAAATTCAGTTTTTAATCATTACTCTAGAGTAATAGTATTTGATAATGCCATAAAATAATAACTTGTAGAGAATAATCTAAACCCATTAAAGATACTGAGAAATTAAGTGCTCTTCATTAAATAGTATACTGAAATGATTATAATTGAGGGCTTACAAATCTAAGGTATCTAAATCCCTAATTTTTTCCTGGGTAAATCAATAAAAACTATGAATTTGTATTCTTGACATACAACCTGGGTCATCACTATTAAAGGAAGGTTTTTGGAACATGGCTCTTTTAACTGTGGTTGACACCGATTTATATAATATTTAGATTCAAAACTTTTGTTTCGAAAATTTGGTACTTAGCTTCTTTTTTGGCAAGGCCACCGTTGTGTAAAATAAACAAAATAGAATAAAGAATGGGTCAAATCCGTTGAGGTGGCAATATTGGATATTTGAAAAAGAAAATTCTGAGTGAAAATTAATTGTGAATAACATTCTAAATAAAATAATTTCGTCTTGGGCAATTTTTCAACATTCAGAAATTGTATCACTTTTCAGTCATTTGAATTTATTTAAATTTGTAACGGTGTGCTATCTTTTTACATAGGTCATACATTTTATATAGGTCAACTGCACATTTTCGCGGGAAAGTAGTTCTAAATGTATTATATTTTTATTGCATTGCTGAAATTTCTACTTATCTATTCTTTGAAACTCATCGAAAAAATATTGTTTCCCTTGTTCTTTACATCGTTAACTATTTTACTTGTGTTACTGAGAAGTGCGTATGGATACACCTGGAATTCAAAATTCAAACCGCCATTTTTTGGCGAGTGAAATGATGCAAAGTAGTAGGTCGCAACTGGTTGAAGGGGACGGCTAGTGCAGCACTCCGCAATAGGAAGTGGTAACTGCTGTTCGTTTCGCGTCTTGCGTGGATATATTTGGGTTTCGAATTGAAGAAATCGTGTCAAAAGCTTCAGTCATTGTACTGTTGTAGTAAGTTTGTTTTAAAAAAGTGTTTGTCAGTGTTGTCAGAAAATATGCGTGAAATAGTCCACATTCAAGCCGGGCAATGCGGGAATCAAATAGGAGCAAAGGTAAACCATGCTTTCAAATCTCATTATCTCTTTGTAATATTTTATGTTCAATATCAATATTAATTTAATTCTCTGCGTAAGGATACATATTTTATTCTCAGTTTTTTTACATTTTATACTTTAATATTGTGAGAATGTCGTCTGTTCTACGTTTCGTTAACTGATTTATTTGGTAATAATTCATTTTATTGAATAAACGTGTTGATCCATTCGGCTTACACATTAATAGCGTGGTGTTTACTTGAAACACGGCTTGAAAAATCACGAAAATGAGTTGTAATGTTGCAAGATGAAATACTTAATTGAAAACGTAGTCAACATTTTAGTTGTTTTTATTGGAACTTCGACAGGAAACACTTGCAATGTTAAACATTAATTTCGATTCAACTTTTGTCAGCTCGTTCGGCCCAACAAACACACTCGCAAGTTTTTGAGTACTATCTAATAATGAAAATTGTTTTAATTCTCTCGGCCTATTTTAGCATAAATATTTATGGCGGAATGCAATTATTGGCTATCAAATCTTGGATTGACGGGAAGTCCCAACGCGTTCATGAACTGGGATAGACACAAATTTGCTGCATGACAAATACAGGACATTCAAATATTTTCGACGAATATGTCATATTACAGATTTTGTAAAATGTCGCCGGTTACACTCATCTCATGCTGCGATACCATTTTCGTTGTAATGATAATCCAAAAATATTTTTGCTTGAAAGTCTCGTGACAAGTTAAAATGAAAATTCCCCTCGTGAATTCGCGTCTGCGAATAGTATCAAAGGAATTGTGGATAAATGGACTAAAAATTTAATTTTGCACAACAGTTGCATTGAATCTTTCGGCTGAGGTGTAGTATACGGTACGTGACGAAAGTAGGGTGACGTAGACATGGATGCCATATTGGGCGGAATACTGCTAATTGATAACGCAAGACAAAAGTCGACTTGCGGGAAGAAAATGCATTTTGCGGGATTCCGTCTATTGGGCGGAATCCGTTGTTTCCTGGGAGGATTTTGGGTGGTATGCATTTTCTGAGTACTTAAATCTTCAATAATGCTCGCATTTTCCCACAAATTGTATAAGTATTGATGATTATTGTATTGTACTATACAAGTATTGATAATGAAAGAAATTGCCAATGCACAAGTGGTTTAGTTTTGTATACCTTGTAAATATGCAGCTATTATGAAAATATGTCAGTGCCCGTTTTGTTTTGAACATGCATTTTACTCCTTTTTCTAGAAATTGCTGTAAGACTTCTTAATAGGTAGGCTTTATGGCCCAAGAGTATTTAGTTTTAAACTTCTTGTGATCGATTTTTAAATTATCAGCCCTAGTGTCAGTATAAGTTTTATTCATCACTCACCTTTCTTCCCCGCTGGGTTATTTGGCGGAATTGGAGTGATTTTTATCCCTCCGATGGCGGATTTTCCGAAAAGAGATCGGGCAACTCTGGACGTAGGTGTTTTTTTCAGCGTTGAAGTTGAAATTTTTGTCGAGGCCAAAAAATCAACCGCGACCATGAAAAAAAAAACACTTCTTTAACGAAATATGAACATTTATTCTACAACTGTGTAAAAATTTTAATACAAACATATATGTTAAAGTTCGTAATTTTATATTAGAATAAGGTGGTCGATATCTCTGGGAATAGCAGTATTTTATAAAGGGATACTCAGGTAATTTTCAATGAATTAAGTTCTTTTTTCACGGTAACAAGACAAGTAGTTAATATAAAAAGTGTCTTTTTTACATGCTAATAACAATGCGCAGAATCTGCCTTTATTATAGAGTTGTAGAACTAGGTATTTGTGATTCGAGTGGTACACGTTGCAATTCGTTTCGTGTGTAGGAAATGTTGCATCAGGAGGCCAATAAGCCGAGTAGCACAATCCTACGAACAAACTAAAATCACTTTTTCCTCCAAGCGGAATGGACCCACCAAACCAAACAGAACTACTGTAGGGTTCGTAGGCTTCCGCGGCCGGAGTCAATGCATTCTTGGCTATCCGGGATGAGTCGCGTCTCGGTCAATTGTACTAATGTTTCGGCCATCTTGCTGTGGCCTTCTGCAGAGCTATACTGCCGACGTTTCGGCCATCTTGATGGCCAGCAAGATGGCCGAAACGTCAGTTCAATTGACCGAGACGCGGCTCATCCCGGATAGCCAAGAATGCATGAACTACTGGAGCTTCAAAAGCTCACACTTTCTCGCATTATTTCTAACTTTGTGAATTTTCGGAAATTCAACGAAAATGGGACCTGCGCCATTCTTTTAAGCGTCCCTTGTTGTATCCGTGTAGGGGGAGGGTAAAGAAAAAAAGCGATTTTTGAAAAATGTTGTTTTAAAATATAATTTGCATTACCTGAAAGTAGACTTTAAGTGAACACTTGTTTTTTCCGAAGAATCGTTTTTTACAAAGATCTGTTTCTTTAGAATATATTTTCTTTAAGAAAAAAATCTTCCTCATCAGAGTATTGTAGTTTTGCAATATTAATTTTCGAAAATTGAAAGTGTTCGCCAAAAATGGAATATAAAAAATGTTATTGTCTTGCGATACATACGAAGAAAAAACTTTGAAAGAAAAAATGTATAGACGTTTTTTGAAAAAATAATTGTTAAAAATTGCCCATATTTCACAAAAACAATTCATATTTTCCTACACTTAGCTTATTTCTGGATCTGTCTTTGAAGAACACGGTTCATGAAGCAAAGAAAAACTGTTTTCAATTGTGTAGTTCTAGAGAGACTGAAAAAATGTTGGAACGGTTGCAATTTAAAAAAAAATGGGAATTCAACAAAAATGAGACGTACTATTTCATTAGAAGTTCATGTTATCCAAAGACCAAGTTATAATCCAAAAACTTGAAGCCTTTTTTGGAGAAAATTTTGAAAATATTCATGTAATTGAAAATAATAGTGCTCTTATACTTTAGTGCTGTAATTATTTCTCACAGTTCAACAGTACAATAACAACTTATTGACATTTCGTCAAGACACCACACTAAAGACAGTCTAACAAACTGCAACATTGTCCAAACTTTGGTGCTCTGTAAGGAATGAATATCCAGAGTTAAGAAAGTCATGCGTGTTCTGCTTTCTTGTGTGAAACAAGATTTTCAGTCAAGAGTGTGCAATTCTGTACCAAATCATGCAACATATAAAACTAAGTTATAAATTAAACATACTTTGGTCTGAATAATGCATCAATGGGCAGAAGATAATGCTTATGGGTACGCAACACTATAATAAAACACAAACTATGACAAAAACATTTACTATTTAAAAACTTGAACATGAATAAAAATGTTGCATCCAAAACTGCTTGGAGAAGATGCGTAATTTCCATGGACCATGTCCGGGGGCCCTGTTGTATTTAGGCACCCAAACTCAAAATTAAATACTAAATATCTTAACTAAGTAGCTTGCAAAAAATGTCTATGGAACTATTGCAGAGAATGATTCATACAAGGAATAAATAATGTGGGCTGGCAAATTAATGATCCACTCTCAATTTTTTCTTATTTATATTTTTGCTTAAATTACATTTCCTAAGTTCTTCCGGTAAAATATTAAAAAGTTTAATACATTAAGAGTAAATGTGAATGTCTTCCAATTTCTTTGTACTTCTTAGATGGGTGGAGAAGGGGATGTTTGTTGGGAGTATTCAAATGTTGATATAATTCTTCTAAAATGACATAGTTTTTGAGTAAGGACTTTTCCAGGACAAAAAGCTGTAGTGAGTAAATTTTGCCATTTTTAAATTAACTGACGAGATTCGATTAACTGTGTGACACCATACAAGCCTATAAATCTCTCGGACTTTTCTGAACTGTCAATTTTTTATTTTTTATCCCCCGTAGTTGTCCTCCCTTTGTCAAACATTAATTCAGTAATGGCAGCCGTGAATACTGCAAATCAATGTCAATAATTATAATGAACACAGTAAGTATATAATAAAAAGGTATACATGATGGCTTTTGAGTCAGAAAAAAAAGGTAGTTGTTATTAATAATTTATTTTTAATAGGGGGAGGTTTATCAGAATTCATTATCTGAAGGGAGTTGTGTCAGCAAGAAGTTTGAAAACCACTGTCATACAAGAACAAGATTTATTCACTTTTTTTTAACCAGGCCATGACAATTAGTTTTTCTGTTGAAAAATAGCTGTTTTCTATCTCATGATTACAATATTTACTCTTAATGAAGAAAGATAAGAAAGTAAACGTCTAACATGCATTTTATACAATATTAATAAAATGTGCCATTATTTAAATTGTAGGGAAATTTATGTTTTGTAATCCTGAAATGCTTTATAACTCATTAAATAGTTGTATTAATTGCATATGTTACAGTTTTGGGAAGTTATTTCTGATGAACATGGTATTGATCCAAATGGTTGCTATCGTGGTGATTCAGAATTGCAGTTGGAAAGAATTAATGTTTATTACAATGAGGCATCAGGTAAAATGCATTTACTTTTTTTTTCTGATGAGATAATGTTAAATATACATTAAATTATTGATCGATACATGAACTGAAATAGGACCAAAATTGTAATTTCTGATGTTGTGATGGATGTTTTTGTAGAAATAGTCAAGAATTTCATTTCAGATAACTCTGGCTGTTGAAAATTTTGTGGAATAAAATGTTGGAACTTTTAAATAGGGTTCAATAATTTGTTTCTCAAAAATCTTCATTAATCAATTTATTTCAACTAAAATATTCTGATTGTTTTATAAAAGTTGTTAATTGTTTTTGGTTCATTAAATGTTTTCTTTTTTCTTTTTTTTTTCTTAAAAAAAAAAAAAATGTATGTTGGTACTTATTACTAATCATTTCTCACATAAACAACAAACATTTCATGAGAAATAGTACTCTGTAACAAATATTTCCAGTATTATATTTGTATGGGAAGTGATCTTGTACAGTGAAACTGTAAACAGATTAAAAACTTTATATCAGATTCATTTTTATACAGCTAGTAAGGAGTATTTCCATTAGGCTTCTTATTGGTTTTCAGGGACAACTCCTGAGTAATTGAAAACATTTGCATAAACATAAACTAACTTCATGAACAGGTTGAGTTTTATATTTTGTAGTTGGAATTTGCAAGGGAACCTTAATTCTAATAAAAAATGCAAATGCGCCATTGGCTGCTTTTGTGGCAAGTCATATTTTGCAAGAGAGTCATAAATTTCTATAACAAAATATATTTTATAATTGTTTAATAAAATAAATGGTATAGTTTTTCTTTGTAAAGAAATTTAATGCATTTCCAATTGGAAACAAAGGTAAATGAACATTCGACGAGCAAGCACATCCCAAGGATGTTTCTTATAGGTAGTCTTTCTCCAAGAAACTAAAAGTGTCTAATGTAGAGGTTCTTTATACTCATGTCAATAATAAAGAGATGTCAAAATTACATATGACATACTGTTGTGCACGTTTTTCAGGTACCAAGTATGTGCCACGAGCCATATTAGTTGATTTAGAGCCAGGCACTATGGATTCTGTTAGATCTGGACCTTTTGGACAAATCTTTCGCCCTGACAATTTTGTTTTCGGACAAAGTGGAGCTGGTAATAATTGGGCGAAAGGGCATTATACAGAAGGAGCAGAACTTGTAGATGCAGTTATGGATGTGGTTAGGAAGGAAGCTGAAAATTGTGACTGTCTTCAGGGTTTCCAGCTCACTCATTCATTAGGTGGAGGAACAGGATCAGGAATGGGGACCTTGCTAATATCTAAAATAAGGGAAGAGTACCCTGATAGAATAATGAATACCTTCAGCGTTGTGCCATCCCCTAAGGTAATTTTCATAAATATTACTTTTACTCCTAAATTTTTTTAAATATACCATTTCCATGAACGGTGTGTGTGGTATATCAGCAACAAATTTATGTGTACATTAATGTTAATGTTTGAGTAAGGTGTTTAAATTAAGTTATTTCCGCTTCAAAGAAGAAGAAAAAGGATTTTTCCCCTTCTACTGAAGGCAGAATTTCGAATAATATCAATATTCGAATAACTCATGTTGAGTTCTTTTTAAAATGTTTTTTTACCAGAGAAATACTGTACACATTGTGCTAAGGGAGCTAATTGGTGTTAATGCATCAACAGACCTAAAAAATGAGCAATCTTATTGTTCCTGATGTGTTTTTAGGGTGAACTAGAATACCAGCATTTTTTGTTTTACAGATTTTAATATTTTAAAAATTGTGAGCAGTTTCTTGCAAGAATACATATGATTCTGTCATTTAAACAAGTTTTCATGCTAAGCAGAGAATGTCACTTTAGTTGTTTGATGTGCAATGTGTATTTTCTTGAGTTTGAGACCTCAGAGTAATGGACATTAGCTAAATATTATGTTCTAAAGGACTCCAGAGTTAACTTTTTGTAAGGGTTAAATGTCACCATTGAACATAAATCTATGTGCTTGTTCTGGCAAGTAATGAAAACCAGGAGGTGAAAAATATACTTTGTTTTGGCTATTATTCTTTATTTGGTGAAAATTGGAGTGATTTAGGTTTTTTTAAAGGTGTTCTTTTACTTGATCTAGATGCATGTGATAATGTAGAGAATTGTGAAGAACCTTATAATCATAGCATGGAATATTTTATTGGTAAAATAATATATAAATTCATTTTTGTGATATTCTGGTTATGAGAAGCAAATGTCAGTTCCTGAGCAAAAGGAATATTTTTAATTTTTACATATCCTTCATACTGTTAGGATAACGCCCTTAAGTGCATTTACAATTACAATATACTATATAAGGTATGGTATTATATGTAGTATAGCATGCCAGGAAAGCCTCTCTGCAGTGACACCTCACTGGTAATAGTGTTTGCAACAGAAATTATGTTGGTATCACAAGCTACAGTTTGTAACAAAAGAAAACTTACTCACCACAATCATAATAGATGCTTTAAGTGTTTTCCCCTTCATTTGTTTCCGCGATCTGGTTGCTACCAACATAAATACGATTTTTAATAGGCCATGATTTGGCTTGATGCGGGGACTTGCCTGGCACATTGTATATTATATTTATTATTATTATATATGGTATTGTATGCACAGTTCCATGATTATTTCATTTCCTGAAAAAATTGCTTTTCAATAAATTTCATTTAAATGTTTAAATAAACTCTTCATATTAATTTTTATATTGAAATTTTCTGTAGTCCTTTTCTCATAAATGAGTATACCTAAAAAGAAAAGCAAAACCTCATAAATCTGTTTTCCAAAATGTTTTAATATTTTTATTATTATTTTAATTTCTTAGGTCTCGGATACTGTTGTAGAGCCTTACAACGCCACTCTCTCAGTTCATCAACTTGTGGAAAATACTGATGAGACTTACTGCATAGACAATGAGGCATTGTATGATATATGCTTCCGCACATTAAAACTGACAACACCCACTTATGGAGATCTCAATCACCTAGTATCTGCAACAATGTCAGGTGTGACGACATGCCTCAGATTTCCTGGTCAGCTAAATGCTGACCTTCGAAAACTGGCTGTGAACATGGTTCCTTTCCCACGTTTGCACTTTTTCATGCCTGGATTTGCTCCTCTAACATCTCGTGGGAGTCAGCAATATAGAGCACTCTCAGTGCCAGAATTAACCCAGCAAATGTTTGATGCCAAAAATATGATGGCTGCTTGTGATCCTCGACATGGTAGATATTTGACTGTAGCTGCAGTTTTCAGAGGAAGAATGTCAATGAAAGAGGTCGATGAACAAATGTTGAATGTGCAGAACAAGAACAGTAGCTATTTTGTGGAGTGGATTCCCAACAATGTGAAAACTGCTGTTTGTGACATTCCTCCTCGAGGTCTTAAAATGTCTGCTACCTTTATTGGAAATACCACTGCAATTCAAGAATTATTCAAACGAATTTCAGAACAGTTTACAGCAATGTTTCGGAGAAAAGCATTTTTGCACTGGTATACTGGAGAAGGCATGGATGAAATGGAGTTTACAGAAGCAGAGTCAAATATGAACGACCTAGTGTCAGAATATCAGCAATATCAAGATGCCTCTGCAGAGGAGGAGGGAGAATTTGATGAGGAGGAAGGAGATGAGGGAGAGGAAAAAGATTAAGTTTGGAGTTAAAATGCTGTTCTATCAAAGTACAAAATAGTTTTTAAATGTTTTATTTGTATTACATAATTACTGTACACTATAAAGTGCCTTCCAAGAAATTTCTCAAGTTTACCAAACTTGATCCTTCTGTGATTGTGTTACATAGGAACCTGGTTATTATCCAAGGTGAAGTGTAAAAAGTCTATGAATAAAGTCATTTTTACCTCCTTATTTAATGCAGTGTTTCTATACCTTTTAGATTGTAACCCTCCTACAATGTGAACTCATTATTTTGCTTTAAAGTTCTGGATTCAATGTGGCATTTCAAAAGGAAATGAGAGGATAGAGATGATTTTGTATTCCAATAAGAGTAGGTGTTATATAAGTTGCATGTATAATAGATGTGTTTATAATAGTAGTTGCAAACTTTTTTTTTTGGTACAAAATTAATAAACAGAAAAAATTACCTGCCAACAGCCATGAAGTTTTTAATTGAAATTAGTCATTTTTCTTTAATACCCTAAAGACATGACAAATGCCAAAAATTCATTGACTGAGCTTTTTTTTTTCTTCCTTTTTCAAAAATGTTGCACTTGGGTCATTGGGATGTGTTGACCGGTTAACATTATGCATCTTTCATTCTTACACATATAAATGTGAATATATGCAACAAATCAATGCTAATTAATGTTTCTAATTAAACTAAAAAATGTTCTAATGTTCTGTAAAAAATGTTTGTTAGATTTTGGTAAAATTATGCATGGGATCTGTGATACATGATTAAGCATGTGGGTGGTTTGAATTATTTCTGCTTCACAAACTCGCTATCCTTGATTCCGAGAATGTGGTTTCCAAGAATCACAGGGTGGACGATCTGGCAATTCATGGCCAACGTCTTATCAAAAAGCACAGTAGCATTACATTCTTTTGGAAAAAAGATGGTTTCAGTAACATTTGTTGCATCCAAAATGATCTCTTTTCATTACATTTTAACGAAATATGTAATAATGACAAAATATGTGAAATAAAATTGATTAATTGTTTCAGAATGTCTTGGAAACTCTAAAAAATATAATTGAATATAGGTATCTTTATCATGTAAAAATATATATTTACATGGAAATCCATTATATACTTAACAAAATATCTCGGATAACAGTAAAAACATTGGACAGTACTAAATTGAAAGAAAAAAATATTTAAAAAAATATTATTCATAATACAGTTTGAAAAAGTTTCCCGAGTCCTGCAGTCATAAATAACTGAGCATGGTAAGTATTGGAACTCTGGCTTTGCATTCCATCCAGGAAAGCTACATCATTTACTGGTTTCAGGTTGTGGAAGTCCAAGTATATGGAAATTTATTTTTTTTCTGCATATCAGGTGGCTGTGAGATCTAAGCTATGATAAACCTTTTTTTATTGTTTAGATTTTTCTTTACAATTTGTGTATATTGGATGTTCCTATGTAGCTGTTAGTGAGCTTTCTCACATGTTGATTTACAACTATACAAATCTAACTTAATATTTAACTGTAGAAACTACAAACTGACAGGAGACTCATAAAAGCACCTACTATTTTAGCTAATGTTTGAAAAAATATTTAGGAATGCTTCTAATGGGACTCAAATGTTGATGTGGATTGGAAAATGGTTGATTGATGCTAGATTATAGTGATGTGAAGTACTTAGCTGGTGAATCCCAATTGGGTCAAAGGTAGGTCTACTCTGTTTTGAGGAAAGTATAACAATTTAATGTTATTGTTAAATATGGTACTTACCTTTGTACATTGTTTTAAAACTGAAAACATAGCAAACCAACATTGAGGGTTGATAATAATTAAAATAAAAAAATTGACAGAATTAGATGGTAAATGATGAACAAATGCTTCACTGAATAACAATTTTGTTAAAACCTTGATTGATTTTACCAATGAAGATTTAAAAAATCATTATCATTGTTATAAACCAGCACCAGAAGGGAAGGCATTGGTCTTCAAAAAATAGCTTCTCTTGAAACTTCATCATAAAAAGAAATCACAAATTCTAGATATAAAAATGTTGCAAGAGTGTAAAAGTGTGCAAGGGGAGAAGAAAATGGAACACATTAAAAAAATAAAATGAGTGGAATTCTAATTAATTAAAATGTGAATTTGACCTACTGCAGAAGTGCAAGAATTATTGGATATGTGTACTGTACTGGTTCCTCTTCTAGTCAGAAGCTCTGAGAAATATACGTGATAAACATTGGTCTCTACTGATTTGTATGCATTCACTTTATAATTTGTTTATATGCCCCAGTTTTATAACTACAACTGACAATTTAATAAAAGAATATAGGCCTGCTTTAAAAAAATATTTTGACACGTTTTGGGTTTCTGATATGCAGCTGCAGATTTATCTTGGTCTACACAAAATTCAAAAGATAAATATTGTACACTGCAGTTAATTATCAGAGTATTAATTTTTCACTTTATGGGCTGTAGACCTGCACTATTTGGAACTAGATTAGTGTCTTTTGGTGAAATAATTGTTCCGTGAATATAATCCTTTGATTCCTGCTATTACATTAGAGAATTTGTTGCAAAGTTTTTTCATTTAATTTGTTGCGTTTTTGCAACACATCTCCAAGCCCGTCTTGGGTATATAGCGTCTCGACGTTTTTTTGTCTCGTGTCGCAGTCACTCAATACCTTTTATCATTTCGACCAAGGGCTCGGCGCCGTTAGTAACCAGGATTTCCCGACGGTCACTCATCTAGTAATCCATGGTGTCTCGAATTGCTTACCTTCCCAGACATCACGGTGCGTAGTTACGGAAAGTGGCTAATGATGCCGGCTTAAAGATTTAATAACAACCTCCTAGGGAGTAGGTGATCGAGCTTGAGTACCCCCGTAAGCCTGAGAGCTGTCAGCAGTAACCTAGCTACTGGTAGGGCCTACCATGCTGAGTAGGTTGAAGGCGAGGGTTCAGAAGAAGTACTTCAGACGAGAGCCTCAACTGTGTTTTCGAAGAAAGGAAGATTGATTAAAATGAAAAAGGAACATCGAACACTCAACGGTAGCATCTGATCCACAGCGAGCCGCTGCAAACATCGTCTGTCTCCATGTAGTGACAGCTGCATCCACAGTGAGAAGTAGAGAGGGAAGGATCATGAAGCTTTTGACTTTCTGTTATCGGCACATGCAGGGTACAGGAGAGAAACTGAGTTTGCACAACAGGCCCCTGGTGGAGGCCCGAACCTTGCATTAGCGAAGGAGACTGCCTTTATCGTTTAGTGAAAATCTCGTAGGGTTTAGTAATACCGACTGGCGATCGGAGGGACCCTTGCTAAGCCCTGTAGGGGATGGCCCTTAGACCGCTGTGGGTCGCAGTAACGGATGACAGTGAATAACCCCTGTGTTAAGTGTGACCAGTGAACTCAAACTTGCTTCCTGTGAAACTTCACTTGTCATCTTGACAAAATCTTATTAATTTTTTTGTTTTGTTTCTTTGTTTACCCGCTTTGATGTTTTCCTTTTTTGTAATTTAGAAAAAAAAAGTTTTTTATCGGATCTCCTGTTAATCTTTATCTATTCATTCGCCTCCAAGAACTGGGAAGAAACATTATTTTAGTTTTACACGTACGTATACTCTTTCTGAGGGGAGGCACAGTCAGGTCTAGTGCATGAATGAATAGAAATTGGAATGTATGATGAGGTGGTATTGCATACACTAGCCAGTACCCTAATGTATCGCTCTAAGGTAATTTGAATGGAATGTGAGCTGTGGAATCCGTACAATATTCTAATGCACAAAATAACATTTATTCACAAAAAATGCACCAGTTTTGAAAAAGAGAAACATTACACTTTGCATAAATAATGAAGCTTGAAATGTTGGTACCCCTGAAGACTCGCCAACTGGTAAAATGTGTCCGCCCAGAGGGGCAAACATTATGCTGGTAGCAAATTGTCTTTATTTTTACATAAGCACTTACGAAAGTTTCGCCAACGCACGAGACACAATTTCGCGTGCGGCACGGATTTTTAGTTTATGCCTGGGTGAATAGGTAGTTTTAAACGTATTATGTAAATTGCAAAATTCATTACAATTCATGTACTTTACGATTATCGCACCGTTAAAATAATTATAAAATGACATGCACAGCAGCTCTAATGCCAAAACTGCGTTAAATAGTTCGTCAATGTGCACAAAGGCAACGATTTTATGTGGTGCAATGACCACGTCTGCACGCAACGAAGATTGGCTTTGGATCTGACCTTACTGAATTTCTGCAGTGTTGCGAATGCGTTTGGCATATTAAGTAATTGAAGGAAGATGGTCCAATGGAGTTAACGGACTCAAAAGTTTCCAGAACATTCAATCTGTTGACTATTAGCCCAGTCAAATTAGGTCAAAAACTAGTGATCAAACGGAAAAAGTCCTGGAGTTCTGAAACTTATAATAATTATTTGTTGGTATCTCTCACGCATTATACTAAAATTCTCTTGTGTGGGGGGTGAGATGGGGGTAGGGGGCCGTTTAACGGTAATTTTTTCTTGATTTTTTGCATTTATCGTGTTAATCTAATTATCTTCAAGTCAGTTATATGCAATTATTTGTATTATGGTAATTGAGGAGCAATCGTTTAAAACGTGACACGTCCATTTCACTCTTTTCCAATAAAAATGAAATAATATAGCACAAATGTTACTTTTCAACAGTCTTTAACTCAACGAATAGAATACGACTACTTAATATTTAGTAAGACATTCAGTTTTTTTTTCTGGAAATACAATTCAAGGTAAAAACTAGAGATTAACTCAATTTTTACCAAATGGACATGTCAACTTTTCAATGTTTGCTCCTCAATTTTTATGCTGTAATTATAGAAAAAAAGAAGGGGTCGATGTACCTTGTTTTAAAAGGCGTCAATGCAAGAAATAGTTTGGGAACTCCTTGTATAAGGTTCATCCAACGAGTTCGAATATACTACATAGAGTGGATGAAGCGCCGCCATCTTGAAGCAAATTGAAGCCATGCTTTTTGCAGCGCCTCTGAAGAAATGGAGAATTCTAGAAATATGTTTGGCGCTTGTTAAGACCGGGCGCGGGATGCACATAATATAAATCCTCTTACTCTGTGTTTTCACGAACAAAATCCAATATTTAAAAACAAAATCACAATATGGAAGAACGAATTGAGAAGTTTTAAACACCTGTTTACTGCATCGGTTATTGTCAGAAGAATGGAAACAGTTAAAATGTTTTTGTAGTTAGCATAACGCCTGAAAGTGAATGTTATTGCAATAAGAAGCAACCATCACAAATAAGGAGGCAAAACTTGAAAAATATATTTTTGATTAGATTTCTATTTTTACAGTTACATGCCGAACATACTGAACGCATGAATTTTATTATTCTAACCATTAATATATTTGAAATATATTTAAATGAAAAAAAAAACCAATATAGAAATGAGATCTGATACAAGTAGCCCGTTGATACAACAGTTCTATCCGTTACCATCAGGCACCTCTCATATTTTGATTGCAAAAAACATGGAGGCCAGGAGTAGCGTCCGTCACTGTCTAGTATATTCTAACTCGTTTTATTACGTCACAGTAATGAACTAGTAAGTATAATTTTTTTGTGCATCCGTAAGAGAATCATTCCTTTGTTTGCATGAGAATGACGACGTATGTGACGACGGCACCCAACAGGCTGAGCGCCAGGCGCATGTCGACGTGGAACAGCCCCATCGCCGTGAAGCCCACCCCCGTATGCGCCTGCTGCTCGGCGAAGAGGCGCACCTGGCGGCGGAAGGCAGAATTAGCACCGGCGCCACCCGCGAGCGGCAGCTGGGCCGCCAGGCGCGCTGCGAGCGCGGCGGTGCGCCGAGCGTTCGCGCACGCCACGTGGCCCGCGACGCACAGCGTGAGCAGCCCCGACGTCTGGTGGCCGAGGCCGAAGACTGCTATGGCGAGGGGCATCAGCGGGCGTGCCATCCCCCAGCGCAACACCGCGTGCGAACACAGCACCACCACCAGGAACTCGTAGGAGACCGTGAGGAGGAGAGGGGCGCCGTACACGCGGTTGACGCGACGCCCCAAGGCACTGAGGCGGTGCTGGGCCACGCGGATCGCCAGCAGCTCCTCCTCGGGACTTAGGCATGCTTCCGTCTCGTGCCCTGTTTGCGGTGGCCTTGCAAACGCACGTACGCGAAGTAGTGGCGGATATTTAGAGATATTTGGGGAATACGCATCTTGAATGTTCATGACGAGATTCTTGTCCCCAGTAGAGGAACACGTCGTTTCTGCATGATCTATTTTACGTTTATCAATCACACTATGTGTTTGGCATTGCACCGGATTATTATAATACTTTCCAGAAGTTGCTTTTATTAAACTTTTACATCGTTCATTTAAGGTTGTATAACGAGACCGCATGAACATTGTAGAATGCATGAACTGCATTGTTATAGATATGTAGTATATTTCGAAAAGGAACCAAATCCCCAGATGCAAATATTCAGCTGATCCCCCAAACAAGTATGCAAAGAAAATGAGAGTTGTTAAATGAACAGTACAACTAACAGAAAGGATGATCCGCATTTGGAGTCCGCAGCGTCTCCAAATATCACTGTTTTCTTTATACAGCAGACTGTCCACCGCTATGAACTTGCGGACCAGTCCCATCAGCTTCTGTTTGTTGACGGTTGCTGCGAGGCTGATCATAGTAGCGGGGCCCAGAGAAAAAGGTACCAGCGCTGCCGTCACCGTCACTATGAAAATCTTGTTATAGAACTGGATGCCCTCCACAACTCTCAAAGATACGGTCACTCCTCCAACCAACATCAAGGCAGCAAGTAGCAGAGAATATAATACTATGAATCTGAAACAAGATGGCATATTGACATTAAAACAAGTATCTCAGTGATTTCAAAAGAAGTTTCAATAAATTTGCTATATGTGATAGGTTATCACAAGTAAAAATAAATGTGAACACTATAATTCATAACAAGAGTAAATACGATAGTAATGGTGGAAGATAGGAAAATAAAGAAGTGAAGCATGTTAAAGGATAATACAAGGGAATATGGACATAAACGACAGCGGGAATAGCTATTAACATACCTAGAAATGTTATGAGTGATATTATTGCCGATTTGGACGAGGCAGTAATAACCCTGTAACATTTCGTGTTCGGCATTTTATTGGTCACCATTAAATTATGCGAAAATTTACATGACTAGTTAGCGATTGTAAACAAATGAATTCTGTTGCTGCGGCACATTTCTAGGATATTGGGGGGTAGTGTTTGCGATATATCTATTTAAACAATATTCGTATACTGTGATTCGAGAAAAAAAATGGATGCAAATAATCCTCCTGGACCTCAAGATACCTAAAGAAATGATACTCGGTGGGGAGGATGGCACGTCTACTTCCAGTGGCGACACCTTCAGATCGTCAGTAAATATGAATACCAGAGAAGATTTTCATTTGGTGGAATGCCAGGAAAATGAGGTTAATTTACCTCATAAACATTTTTAACTGTCGTATTAATATTATATTTAACAATAATTAACCCACAACTAATACGAGTTACTTTCCTTTCGAATTGTTTGGATCTGATTTGTTTTGTACATAGCCAAGATTTCCTCTCATAGAGGTAGTAAGAAGACAGATGAAGGGGCGCGCACAATGACGAATGCTTTACCGGAGACGAACGAATGTGAGTTACAGTCCGATGTTGCCCAACTTAGAATTGAAATCGTTAAACTGTTAATTTTAAACCTCGCATAGTTTAGTTAACTTCTCTTCGAAGTGTTTGGATCGATTGTTTTTACATAGCCATTGATTTCTCGACGCGGTCGAGCAAGCAGTATATTTTTTGAACTTTGGACTTTTTTCATCTAGATCTACCTCTGTTAAACAGGTTATATATTTTTAAAAATATTTAAAATGACCAACTGCGCCATGTCATCACTTTTTCAAGAAGAGCGTATAATGTTTTTCCGTATGCTTCATTTTGGTCTTTGTATTTGAAATGTTTAAATATATCCTTTGTGATTTTGATCGAAATTAATAAAAAGGCCTTTGTAAATATCTTATCTTTTAGATCAAAATTATTTTTGTATGAAAGTTCATACATATCACGCAATCACGTTTCGGTCGTTTAGGAATGTGGCCGCCCATTTTTCCATCATGTAATCTTCGATGCAAAAAGACGAACAGTGAGAACTGTTGGTAGCTATAAATAATCTAGTGACTACATGATATAGTTCCCATAGGGTAAAGTGAATAAAAAACGAAATAAAAGAAAGTTTAATAATACTATCTAAAGATGAAAAAGAATTCGTGCACACACACAGGAAGTGACTGACTGACAGACGGACGGAGTGGACTGACGGACGGACTCACTGATGGACGGACGGACTGACGAATGGACGAACTGACGGATGGGCGGAACTTACGGACGGAGTGACAGACTAATGGACTGACAGACTAACGGACGGCAGATTGTCTGACAGACGGGGGACCGCCTGACGGGGCGGACGGACAGACTGACGGACTGACGGACAGACTAAAGGACGAACTGACTGAACGGACGAACTGACGGACGGCCGGGGACGGACTGACGGATGGACTGACGGACGACTGAACTGACGGTGCCATGACGGACAGACAGCCGGTCTGATGGACGATCGGCCTGACGGACTAACGATCGGCCTGCACGAACGACGGTGGCTTAAAGAACGGATGCGTCGGCCTGAACGGACGAACGGTCAGAACTGCACAGACAGACATCCAGCCTGACGACGGACAGTCGGCCTGGCGACGACAGTCAAGCAAGCACGGACGGACACAGTCCGGCCTGACGGACAGACGGTCGACCTGACGGACGACGGTTGGCCTGACGGACGGACGGACTGACGCACTGCTAACGGACGAACGGCGCTTAACGGACGGGAACTGACAAACGGACTGACTGACGGACACGACGGACGGACAGACGGACGGAGCAGACGGACGTCAGAAAGGACGGACATGACGCCGATCTGACGGACGGACGACTGAAGGACGGACTGACGGAAGGACTGACTTACAAAATAGTCAAAATAATCAAAATAGTCAAAATAGTTATAATACTCAGAATAGTCAGATACGATTGTTGGAGCGGATCCGTCAGTTGATCGAGTGACGGGTCGATCCCTCACTTGATGGACTTGCTAGACGACCCCCCACTTGATCGACTTGCTGGGTCGAACCCGCACTTGATCGATTTGCTGGGTCGATCACCCACTTGATCGACTTGCTGGGTCGATCCCATACTCGATCGACTTGCTGAGTCGATCGCCCCTTGATCGAGATGCTGGGTCGATCACCCTTGATTGACTTGCTGGTCGATCCCCCACTTGATCGACTTGCTGGGTCGATACCACCACTTGATAGACTTGCTGGGTCGATCACCCACCTTGATCGACTTGCTGGGTCGATCGCCCATATTGATCGACTTGCTCGGGTCGATCACTCACTTGATCGACTTGCTGGACGATCCCCCACTTGTATCGACTTGCTGGGTCGATCCCCACTTGATCGACTTGTTTGGGTCGATCCCCATCTTGATCGACTTGCTAAGTCGATCCCCACCTTGATCGACTTGCTGGGTCGATCCTCCACTTGATCGACTTGCTAAGTCGATCGCCATTGATCGACTTGCTGGGCCGATCCTACTTGATCGACTTTCCTGGGTCGATCACCCACTTGATAGACTTGCTGGCCAATCCCCAATTGATCGACTTGCTGGGTCGATCCCCCACTTGATAGACTTGGCTGGGTTCGATCATCACTTGATCGACTTGCTGGGACGATCCGCCCACTTGATCGATTGCTGGTCGATCCCCCACTTGATCGACTTGTTGGGGTCGATTCTTCTTAATTCGACTTGCTCGGGTCGATCGCCCATTTATACGACTTGCTGGGTCGATCCCTACTTGATAACTTGCTGATCGATCCCCCACTTTATCGACTTGTTGGCGTTGATCCCCACTGATCGACTTGCTGGGTCGATCCCCAGTTTGATTGACTTGCTGGGCGATCGCCACTGATGACTTGCTCGGGTCGATCATCCCGATTGATCGACTGCTGGGTCGATCACCCACTTCGATCGACTTGGCTGGGTCGATCTCCCAACTTCGATCGACTTGCAGCTGGGTCGATCCCTCACTGTCATCGACGTGATGGGTCGATCTCGTCACTTGATCCCGATTGCTGGGCTAGATCTTCTTCTTATGGAATTATGGTTGGCTTAACAAGATATCATAGTTTCTTACTAGATCACGTAAGGCTCAACAAGGATCATTGTTGGTTCCAAGAAAGGATAGGTTGGTTCAAAAAAGCGATATTGGTTGGCTGAACCAAGAATTTCGGTTGGCTCAACAAGGAATATTGGTTGGTCAACATGGATATTGGTTGGCTCCAACCAAGGATACTATTTGACTCAACAAGGATTCTTGGTTGCTTAACATAATTTTGGTTGGCTCAACAAGAATTTTGGTTGGCTAAACATGGATTTTTGTTTGCCAACAAGGATATTGGTTTGTTTGAAAGGATTTGCGTTGACTCTAGAGGATCATGGTTGGCTTCACAAGAATATTGAATGGCTTAAAAGGATGAATTGTGGTCTCAACGGGCGTCATTGTAGGCTCAACAAGGTCATGCTTGCTCAACAAGGGTATTGGTTGGCTCAACAGGATATTTATTGCTCAACATATATATTGTTGGCTCAAGAAGGAATCATGGTGGCTGAACACTGTGTTGGTTGGCTCAACAATGATATTGGTTGGCTCAACAAGGATCATGATTGGCTTTAAACAAGAACTCCCTGGTTGGCAAGAAGACTCCCATTTTTTTCTGCA
>BOPP01000031.1:5709579-5720781 GCA_017312745.1 Gryllus bimaculatus
TAAAAATCGGAATCAATATTTTGAGTAATGCATCAAAAAATTTTAAAATGGTATACGAAGGAAGACGGCAATATGTGAAAAAGATAGTTATGTACTACTATTACATACCGTTTACCTCGGTCTGTAATAGTAGTATTGAATCTCTAGTTTGATATCCGTGGAAAAATAGATTCAAATGCAAAGTGACGAACACATAAACCAAGTGCGTGGCTTTCGTGTCCCGCAAGTACCGCCTCCTCCGTCGGGGCTGGCCGCACGACGCGGGGCCTGGCCGTGCCACCGCGCTGACAGAGGGCCCACAACGGACATTTAAACGACAGCGGGATAGTAATTAACCATACCTAGAAATGTTATGAGTGATATTATTGCCGGATTTGGACGAGGCCAGTAATACCCTGTAAACATTTCGTGTTTGCATTTTATTGGTCACCATAAATATGGGGCGAACATTTTACATGACTAGTTAGCGAATTGTAAACAAATGGAATTCTGTTGCTGCGGCACATTTTTAGATATTGGGGGCGTAGTGTTTTGCGATAGATCTATTTAAACAAATTCGCTATACTGTGATCGAGAAAAAAAAAATGGATGCAAATAATCCTTCCTGGACCTCAAGATTCTAAAGAATGCTACTCGGTGGGGAAGATGGCACAAAGTCTACTTCCAGTGGCAGACACCTCAGATCGTCAGTAAATATGAATTACCAGAGAAGATTTCCATTGGTGGAATGCAAGGGAAAATGAGGTTAATTTACCTCATAAACATTTGAACTGTCGTATTAATATTAATTTAATAATAATTTTATTCCAAAACTATACGAGTTACTTTCTTTCGAATTGTTTGGATTCTGATTTGTTTTGTACATAGCCAAGATTTTCCTCTCACAGAGGTAGTAAAGAGACAGCATGAAGGTCGCGCACATTAATGAACGATGCTTAGACCCGTGACAGCGAACGAATGTAGGATAAGTCCGATGTGCCAACTTAGAACTTGAAATCGTTAAAACTGTTTAATTTTAACTCGATAGTTTAGTTACTTTCCTTTCGTAAGTGTTTGGATCTGATTTGTTTTGTACATAGCCAAGATTTCCTCTCACAGAGTAGTAAGAAGACAGATGAAGGGCGCCACAATGAACATGCTTAGACCCGGTGGCGACACCGATATTTGTGAGGATAAGTCCGATGTGCCAACTAGAACTGAAATCGTAAACTGTATTTTAACTCGATATTGATTACTTTCCTTTCGAAGTGTTGGATCTGATTTGTTTTGTACATAGCCAAGATTCCTCTCACAGACAGGTATAAGAATACAGATGAAGGCTGCGCACCAATAACGATGCTTAGACCCCGGTGCGCGAACGAATGTGAGGATAAGTCCGTATGTTGCCACTTAGAATTGAAATCGTAAACTGTATTTGTAACTCGATAGTTTTATGACTTTCCTTTCGAAGTGTCTTGAAATCTGATTTGTTTTGTACATAGCCAAGATTCCTCTCACAAGACGGTAGTAAGACACAGATGAAGGGCGCGCAAATGAAACGATGCTTAGACCACGTGGCGACAACGTATGTGAGGGTAAGTCCGATTGCCAACTTAGAAACTGAATCGTAAACTGTAATTTTAACTCGATAGTTTAGTTTACTTTCCTTATCGAAGTGTTGGATCTGATTTGTTTGTACATAGCAAGATTTCCTCTCACAGGAGGTAGTAAGACACAATGAAGGCCGCACATGAACGATGCTAGACCCGGTGCGCGAACGAAATGTGAGATAAGTCCGATGTTGCCAACATAGAACTGAAATCGTAGAACTGTAATTTTAACTCGATAGTTTAGTTACTTTCCTTCGAAGTTGTTTGGATCTTGTTTGTTTGTACATAGCCAAGATTTCCTCTCACCAGAGGTAGTAAGAAACAGATGAAGGGCGCGCCACAATGGAACGATGCTTAGACCCGTGGCGAAACGAATGTGAGATAAAGTCCGATGTTGCCAACTTAGAACTGAAATCTGTAAACTGTAATTTAAACTCGATAGTTTAGTTTACTTTCCTTTTCGGAAGTGTTTGGATCTGGATTTGTTTTGTACATAGCCAAGATTTTCCGCTCACAGAGGCTAGAAGAAGACAGATGAAGGGCGCCACAATGAACGATGCTAGACCCGTGGCGAACGAATGTAGGATAAGTCCGATGTTGCCAACTTAGAATTGAAATCGTAAACTGTAATTTTAACTCGCATAGTTTAGTTACTTTCCTTTCAAGTGTTTTGGATCCTGATTGTTTTGTACATAGCCAAGATTTCCTTCTCACAGAGGTATAAGAAGACAGGTATGAAGAGGCGCGCCACAATGAACGATGCTTAGACCCGGGTGGCCGAACGATGTAGGATAAGTTCCGATTGTTGTCAACTTAGAACTGAAATCGTAAACTGTAATTTAACTCGGATAGTTAGTTACTTTCCTTTCGAAGTGTTTGGATCTGTATTTGTTGTACATAGCCAAGATTTCCTCTCACAGAGGGTAGTAAGAACCACAGATGTAAGGGCCGCGCACAATGAAACGATGCTTAGAACCCGGTTGCGAACCGAATGTGAGATAAGTCGATGTTGCCACTTAGAAATTAAATCCGTAAACTGTAATTTAACTCGATAGTTTAGTTACTTTCCTGTCGAAGTGTTTGATCGATTGTTTTGTACATAGCCATTGATTTCCCTCGACGCGCGTCGAAGCAAGCAGTATTATTTTTTGGAACTTTTGAAATTTTTTTCATCTAGATCTACCTCTGTTAAACAGGTTATATTATTTAAAAAAAATATTAAAATGACCAACTGCGCCACGTCATACTTTCAAGAAGAGCGTAAATGTTTTCCGTAATGCCATCATTTTTGTCTTGTATTTAAATGATTTAAATAATATCCTTTGTTTGATTTTGACAAATTAATAAAAAGACTTTGTAAATTATCTTATCTTTTAGAATCAAAAATATTTTTGTAAAATGAAAAGTTCGATACATATCACGCAATCACGTTTCGGTTGGTTTAGGAATGTGCCGCACATTTTTCCAGCATGTAATCTTCCGATGCAAAAAAGACGAAACCAGTGAGCAACTGTTGGGATAGCTATAAATAATCTAGTGACTACATGATAATTGCTTTTACCAATAGGGTAAAGTGAATAAAAACGAAATAAAAAAGTTTATAATACTATCTAAAGATGAAAAATAAATTCGTGCACACACACGGAGTGACTGACTGGACTGACAGACGGACGTGACTGACGGAACGGACTCACTGATGGACGGACGGACTGACGAATGGACCGAAACTGACGGATGGGCGGAACTACGAGACGGCAGTGACAGACTAATGGACTGACAGACTCAACGACGGACAGAGTTGTCTGACAGACGGGTGGACGCCTGACGGACGGACAGACGACGGAATGACGGACAGACTAAAGACGAAAACTGACTGACGGACGAACTGAAGGTTGGCCAGCGCGGACTAGACTAATGCGATGGACTGACGGACGACTGACTGACGGGTTCGGCATGACGGACAAGGACAGCCGGCCTGAATGACGGTCGGCCTGACCGGACTAACGATCGGCCCACGAACGGCCGGTCGGGCTTAAGGAACGGACGGCGGCCTGACGGACGACGGACGGGGCCTGCGCGAACGAACGGCCACACTGACAGACAGACAGCCCTGACGAACGGACAGTCGCCTGGCGGACGGACAGTCAAACAGACGGACGGACAGTCGCCTGACGGACGGACAATCGGCCTGGACGGACAGACGGTCGTCCTGACGGTACGAACGGTTGGCCTGACGGACGACGGACTGCGGACGCCTAACGGACAACGGTGAACGGAAGGAATGACAAACGACTGACTGACGGACAGACGGACGGACAGACGGACGCACGAACTGACGGACGGACGGATTGAAGACGGTACTGACGGAAGGACTGCTTAACGAAAATAGTCAACAATAATCAAAAAAGACAAAATAAGTTTATAATACTCAGGATAGTCAGATCGATTTTTTGGACGCATCCGTCAGGTGATCGCACGTGACTGGACGATCCTCACTTGATGACTTGCTAGCACAAACCCCCCACTTGATCGACCTTGCTGGGGTCGAACCCGCCACTTGATCGACTTGCTGGGGTCGATCAACCCCCTTTGATCGACTTGCTGAGGTCGAATCACTCATTGATCGTTAGGCTGGGTCGATCCCCACTTGATGGACTTGCTGGGGTCGATACCCATTTGATCAACTGCTGCGTCGATCACTCACTTTGCATCGACTTGCTGAGTCGATCGCCCCCTGATTGACTTTCTGGATTCCGATCACCACTTATCGACTTGCTGGCGTCGATCACTCACTTGAGTCGTTACTGGTCGATTCCCCCACTTGATAGGACTGCTGGAGTAGATCCCCTACTTGTTTTTTCGAACTTGCTGTGTCGATCCCTCACTTGATCACCTTGCTGTGGTGATCACTCAACTTGATACGTTAGCTGGGTCGATCCCCCCTTGATGCACTTGCTGGGTCGGATCACCCACTTGATCAAACTTGCTGGGTCGATCACTCACTGATCGTTAGCGGGGTCATCCCCCCACTTGATGACTTGCTGGCTCGATCACTCACTTGATCGACTTGTTGGGTCGATTCGCCCACTTGATCGAAAAAACCTTTTTTTTGGCCTTTTTGGGTCGATCCCCCACTTTATCGACTTGCTGGTTCGATCCCCTACTTGCAATCGACTTTGCGATGGGTCGAATCCCCACTTGATCCGTTAGCTGGTCGATCCCCCCAACTTGATCTTAGCCTGGCGTCGAACCACCCACGTTGCATCGACTTGCTGGGTCGATCCCCACTTGATCGACTTGCTAAGTCGATCCCCTCTTGATCGACTTGCTGGTTCATTCCCCCGCCTGAATCGTTTGCTGGGTCGATCACTCACTTGATCGTTAGCCTGGGTCGATCCCACTTGACTGACTTGCTGTGTCGATCACCCACTGAATCAACTTGCTGGGGTCGTTCACTCACTTAATCGACTTGTTGGGTCGAGTCGCCCACTGATCGACTTGCTGATCGATCGCCCCCTGATTGACTTGCTGGGTCGATCCCCCACTTGATCGACTTGCTTGGGTCGATCCCCCACTGATCGACTTGCTAGGGGTCAATCCCCCACTTGACTAGACTTGCCTGGGTCGATCCCCTACTTGATCGACTTGCTGAGGTCGATCCCTCACTTGATCGACTATGCTGCTTCGATCCCCCGCTTGATCGATTTGCTGGGGTACGATCACTTCACTGGGATCGTTAGCTGGGTCGATCCCCACTTGATGGACTTGCTGGTCGATCACCCACTTGAATCAACTTGCTGGGATCGATCACTCACTTTGATCGACTTGTTGGGTCGATCCGCCCACTTGATCGACTTGCTGGTTCGATCAGCCCACTTGATCGACTAGCTGGGTCGATCACCCCACTGCATCGACTTGCTGGGTCATCCCTACTTGATCGACTGGCTGTGTCGATCCCTCACTTGATCGACTTGCTTGGCTGGATCACTCACTTGATCGTTAAGCTGGGTCGATCCCCCACGTGATGGACTTGCTGGGTCATCACCCCACATTGATCAACATTGCTGGGTCGATCACCTCACTTGATCGCACTTGTTGGGTCGATCGCCCACTTGATCGCACTTGCTGAGTCGATCGCACCCCTTGATTGACTTTGCTGGGTCGATCCCCCACTTGATCGACTTGCTGGGTCGCATCCCCCACTTGAATCGACTTGGGGAGCGATCCCCCACTTGATAGACTTTGCTGGGTCGATCCCTACTTGATCGACTTGCTGGGTCGATCCCTTCCTGATCCGACTTGCTGGGTTCGATCCCCCCGCTTGATCGATTTGCGGGGTCGATCACTCACTTTGATCGTTAGCTGGGTCGCGATCCCCCACTTGATGAGAACTTGCTGGGTCGATCACCCACTTGATCAACTTGCTGCGTTCATCCCCGACGTGATCGATTTGCGGGGTCGATCACTCACTTGATCGTTAGCTGGGTCGCTCCCCCACTTGATGGACTTTGCTGGTTCGATCAGCCACTTGATCAACTTGCTGGGTCGATCACTCACATGATTCGATTTGTTGCCGTCGATCGCCTACTTGATCGACTTGCTGAGTCGATCGCGCCCCTTGATTGACTTGTGGGTCGATCCCCTACTTGATCGACTTGCTGGCGTCGATCCCCCACTGATCGTTAGCTGGTCGATCCCCCACTGGATCGGACTTGCTGGGTCGATCCCCCACTTGATTCGACTGGCTAAGTCGATCATCCCTCTTGATGACTTGCTGGGTCGAATCACCCACTTGATGCGACTTGCTGGGTCGAATCCCCCCACTGATCGACTTGCTGGTCGATCCCCCCATGTTGGATCGGACTTGCTGGCCGATCGGGCGGATCGGCTAGGCTTGGCTCGATCGGCGTGGCATCGACTAGCTGGGTCGATCACCCACTTCATCGACTTGCCTGGGTCGATTCTCCCACTTCATCGACTTGCTCTGGTCGATCCCTCACTGATCGACGTTGATGGGTCGATCTCTCACTTGATATCGATTGCTGGGTAGATCTTCTTCTTATGGATTATGCGTTGCTTCACAAGAATATGAATGGCTTAACAAGGGATTAATTGGTTTCTCAACGAGGCTCATTGTAGCTCAACAAAGGAATCATGCTTGCTCACAAGGGTATTGGTTGGCTCAACAAGGATATTTATTGGCTTCAACATATATATTTGTTGGCTCAAGAAGGATCATGCGTTGGCTGAAACACTGTGTGCGTTAGGCTCAACAAGGATATTGGTTGACTCAACCAAGGATCATGATTGGCCTAACAAATCCTGTGTGGCAAGAAGACTCCCATTTTTCTGCAATTTAACATGCACTGCATTCACGAGACTAATCACCATACATCAAAGCCTCTAATAAATGAACCTTTTAGATTAGTTTGTTGAGTGAAAATGCCTTGAAAAAACATTGTTCGATTTTAAAATTGAACTACTTAAAAACAAAAAGATGTTCAAAAGAAATGTAGACACCAAAACCGAACAAAATAAAACAGTAGAAAAATTATCGTACATTTACTACTTAAATTGACATTCTGGACGTTTAAAATGTTAACTCAAATTGTTGAATATTTTCTTGCGCCAGATAATATTTTTGATCGCCTAATCTTTCGCTTAGGCGGCAATTTGACAATATTCTCTCTTGAATAGTGAGGAAAATTTAATTACAGTTTAACCAATAAAATATTTCAAAACTTTAATGACCCACATATTTAAAATTATTACTGTGATCGTTCGCTACATACGAGGTAGAACTAAAGAACTTTTCCCCGAAGTACACAGTTGTAAAGTAATTCAGTATATTGACGGTTTGCAATGCCGCCTACCGCTGAGCAGTCGAGAAATAGTATATCTTTCTTGAACAACATTGTATCGAGGTTCAATAGCACTTCATCTAATATAGAATGTTTCTTGTTCTGAGAAGACATGAAACTCAATGATTGATGACATGTGTTTGCGTTCTTGTTCGTAAACAGTGTATAGCGTTTTCATTTTATTTTGCGTTTGTGACGTTTGGTGGAACGTATGGCTTCTGCTTCGTAGTAAGGCCAAAACAATACCACGTAAGCCTAGGGAAAATATATGGTTCTCGTTATTAAAGAAATGTGACAAAGAAAAGGATTTCGGGCATTCTTCAACACACGCTACTAACAGGGCAATTTTCGGCATAGTAAACTATACTGAAAGTATCTTTTTGAACTGTGACATCAATTAAAAAAGAAGGATTGAAGCCTGTGGCGCAGCCTGAAGTACTCCCGTAAATTGTGAAGATCACAAAAATGTACACATTGATGACAAACCCACTTACTTGCTTATTTGTTTTCCTTATTCTCGTATGATGTTTCATTCTTGCCTATGGATACTTGGCGTAATATACTTGGGACAGCTAGTAGTTGCAGATTTAGGCGGGGGGGCGGGCATGCTTTCAAAAAACATGAGCGCATTCTTCAGCCTCGCAAACGAGTCAGACTCCCAACAATAAGAATGATGTTGCTCGCGGAGAGAACAACGTGGTAGACACGTGACCATTGGAGCAGGACGTCAGTTAAAGCGGAGAAAAAAACACGCAGTAACCGAGCCCATCAGTGGAACTTGGTGTGAGCATTCTCAAGTGTCTATTGCGAACCACCATCCCAGGCATATTGGACTGGAAAATCCCGCAGGGCCCCCTTCCCCCACGGCCACTTTACGCGAGTCCAGGCTCTTCGTGCCCGAGTCCCTGCTCTATCCCGTTGCGGCAGAGTGGCGATGTAAGACCAACGGCCCTTATGCATTTGGAGCAAACAAACCTGCCAATAGTTGGCACAATCGACAGACTGAATCAGACCTTCAGAGAGATTTTCTCCGGGAAATATAAGAAGTTATCACAAAATCTTTTAAAAGAAGACACAAAGTGAAGAATTCGATGGATTATAATAGTAGATATATTGTCAATATATAGTATATATACTTAGGTTTTTTTCTCCAAACGCGTGTCGTATTTATTATATTTTATATTATTATTATTCATTTATTATTAATATGTACACGGAGTCCTTATATTTCTTTCTTGTTCAAACATGTATATTTCTCTACAAAAGAAAGCAAATGAACAAGACGGAAGTTTCAAAAAAAACTCTACGGGTTCCAGCCCAGACCAGACAAGGATAAGAAAGTTTATTCAGAAGAAAAAAGTGAAGAAGTGAGAAGAAACAAACAACCAAATGGAGCATCGTAAAAGAAACTTTCCAGACCTCCGGAAATATGACCACGACTGTAAACCAACAAATGGGCGAAATGTTAAGAACTGAACGACAAATAATACAAAACAAAAAGAAGCAGATCACGAAAAGATGGGAAGAATACGAAGAAGTTATATGATTAAGGCCTACAAATAGAGTAGTGTATAAATATAGATGATACGAATAAAAGAACCTTGAGATCGAAGAAATTAATTTTCAGCGACAAAACAACTGCAAAAATGGGAAGTCCCCGGCTGTAGATAATATCCCAATCGAACTATCAAAGATACAGGGAAGAAATACTTGGCCCGAAACTAACACAATTATTACAATGTGAGCCTTGTAATAAAACAGTGAACAACAGATTTGCAACGCACTATAATTATTCCATTATCAAAAGAAAGAGACAGCCGAGATTGTGCGAAAATAACAACACAATGCATGAATACCGTAAGCTTGTTGATTCAGTCATCGGCAAATCATCCCTCGAAAAAAAAAAAAAAAGGATTTTAAAAAATGTTGTTACTGAAAGCATATACTTTAAGATTTGAAAAAAAATTCACATGCAAAGAAAACCTTCATTTTCTGGCACTCGGAATTTGTGAGATTGCATGCCGCGCGTAAGCGTTAGAGTAAAGCAGTATCCCTAAGATCATACTCACAGAAAAAGATTTCCTTCGTTTTAAAACTCGTTTGGAATGTTCATATTATTTATAATCATTGTGTCCGATAGGTCACGAAAGAGTCACGTCTAACTGGTTTTGCCATTGATGCAAATTTCTACAGCATAACTTTTTCTAGAAAATCCACTTTTTATAAAAAAAAAGAAAATGGAAGGGAAAACACGCTCCAAATGCAAGGCAAAACATCTAGAGTATATCCAATTGCATCATTACCCTTTATTTCATTTACGTGTCTGTAGAAATCACTCACAGGAATTATTTATTCCCTCCAAAGAATGTATACAAATATAACAAATTTATTTAATATCAGAATAATTTACAAGTACGCTGGATATGTCATGATTCATACTATCTTAATTCGATTGCCTGTTACGCGTTGGAGTCAGATAACAGCTCGCCAGACCGCTATTTTACCACTTTTCTAAATGTTGAAGTCGTAGGCTCCGCAGCCAGAGTCTATGTGCATGATCTTGCTTGCCGGGTGATGCCGCGTCGAAGATTGTTGCCACATTTCGACCATCTTGTCGTGGTCTTACCATGTCCAACCATCTGATGTATGGGGCATACCAGCCATAAAGGGAGACCACGACAAAATCGTCGAACGTCGGCAAAACAGCCTTCGACGCGACTTCACCCGGACAGCCAAGATAATGCCATTTTTTTAATTTGTCCGAAAGCTACGAAAACATGTTAAAATTTTGCTTCGACTATTTTACTTGCGGAAAAGAGATCACCAGATGAAACTCTTTAAAGCACATAAAACGTCGTTTTGAGATCAAAATCGAGTTGTAGGACTAAAAGAACTCGTTGCGAATACTCCACTCATTTTTTACGGTATTTGACAACGGAAATCTCAGACCAAGGTGGAGTTGATAACAGAAGACCTTAGAAGTAAAATAATCTAAAATAAGATGTGTGAGATGGAATAGTGCGGATATTTACACAATTAGCGTCCTTTTTTAATTTAAAAAATAGTTAAAAATCCGAATCCAATATTTTGAGTGAATGCATCAAAAAATTTTTAAAATGATGTAACGAAGGAAGACGGAAATATGTGAAAAAGATAGTAGTACGTACTCTTACAGACCGTTTACCTCGGTCTGTAATCAGTAGTTATAGGAATCTCTAGTTTGATATTTCCGTGGAAAAATAGATTGAGCATGCAAAGTGAACGAACGCATGAACCGACTATATGCTGCGTTGTCCCGCAAGTACCGCCTCCTCCGTCGGGGTGCCGCACGAACGCCGGGGCCCTGGCCGTGAACCAGCCGCGCTGACAGAGGGCCCACAACGGTCGCGGTGGGTACGCAATGGCGCAGAAGGAAGTGGGGGCGAGGTTTTTTCGTAAAATTTCACTTTACGACGCTCCTATCTTCGATTTGCATGATTGTCACGGCGTTGCGATCAGGAAGCATGTCGCCAATCCGCTATATAAGGCCACATTTTTAAATTTCTTCTCGAATGTTGAGAAACTAATTTCAAAGTTCGAGTTTTTGTTATGATGTTTGAAAAAGGTCATCGTTAGCGTAAAATTCTTATTTTATAAAGGCGTTAAATGCCGTTTACAGATCGAAATCGGACCATTGTTTCAGACGTTATCAGTTTAAAGTTAAAATTCCCCTGTGATAGCTGCTGCGATCTATTGATTTTCCTACAAGTATG
>BOPP01000031.1:5720806-5734955 GCA_017312745.1 Gryllus bimaculatus
TTCGGTGCATTTAGCCTTAAGAGAGGGAAGTACAAAAGAAGGTGCAAAGTAACAATGAGGTACTTCATAATAATGTCTTGTACGTATTTGTTTTGAAATTGGGATTTTGATTTCAACTGAGATATTTTTCTCCAAGTATGTTTCTTGCAGAATACAAATCTTTGGCCTTGGTGAATAACCTGGTAAGTCATGAATGCTTAAATTTTACAGGAGAGTCAGCAAAACAATCAAAATAAAAACAACTTTCAACTAATGCTGTAAACCAGGGATTAATGATTTCAAACGAAACCTACCCACAAATAGTTTAGTTTAATATCAGCTTCATTTCAATATCATTAATCTCTGATTTACTTTTGTTGAAAGATGTTTTTGGCACTCCTGTAAAACTAAGTTTTTCATGACTTTCATGACACAGAAATTCATATGTTATTCTACAGAAGTCAGTATTATTATTATTATTATTATTATTATTATTATTATTATTATTATTATTATTATTATTATTCCTGTACAACAGTAAGGAGTATTTCCGATCCCAAGTAGAAAAAGATACATAATAGCATACGTAAATATTTCACCGCCGAGATCCTGTATAGGCGGCCTATCGAACTCGCTAAATACAATTTGTCATGACTGGACCACTTCGATACGATCTGTGGTCTACGGTCGAGTGAATACTCAAATGTTTATTTAAATAGAATAAGCAATTTATTTAAATAGAATGAGGGGGACAAAGAATAGCGACCGTCAGATTGGCAAACCAAATAGCCCATAGTTGCAAACATTATTATGTTGATATTTCAATATAATTAATAATAGTAAAGGGGAAGTGGGAGGACCAGTCAGGTATCAGATATGCTTTTTTTTTAAAAAAAATATAAAAACCTATCAGTACGTTTGAACTAATTTCGGGAACCTATGAACCAATTTCAAGGAAAATTTCAATCAAACGTCGAGTCTTCTCTGTCAAATTTTGTCTACTTTGAAAATGCGGCTTGAGATTGTAAATTTTGGCTCCATCCTAAATAAATTCTTACTAGAAATGAGTATACAATTCGCAAGACTTGTAAGCAAGGTGGGGCTTGCCGAAGCTTTTGTTAGCTAAGGTCCCTTCTCATTCTGCCATCCCCGCCTGCAGCCTGGCATCTAGATGAAGAAAGTAGGAATCTTTGCGCCAGTTTCTAGTCTACCATTATTCTTATCAATTCAGACCTGACAATTCAACTCAACCATGTACTTCATAGATAAATCAACAATAACTGCTTGAACATTTGAATTAAATAGTAAAATAATATTATCAACACAAAGTTAAAAGATACGTTTTGAATTGTTGCTTTAGAAAAACTTAAGTTAGTTACTCGTATGTCTTAAAGTGCTCATAATTGTTCAAATACAATGCACGTTCGAGTGATGGGTCGAAGCTATCCTAGAGGAGCTGATGTCGCTCTGAGAGTAAAAAGAGGGCCAAACGCAATAGGTGCGAAGCTGACCTGGGACGATTGACCTGGCCATTCACTTCATGAGCAAAAAGAGAGTCCAATATATTGGGAATGGACTTAAACTGCAGAAGTTGAAGTGGCCTTACACTTCTAGGGGAAAAAAGTCTACGCAAAGGGTTCGAATCTGACCTGAGAAGTTCACGTGATACATCGCTTCAAGGCCAAAAAGAAAGTCCAACGAATACGATGCTGACCTGGAGGAACTGACGAGGCCTGCCGTCCTAAATCTAAAAAGAGAGTCCAACGCAGTGGACGCGAAGCTGACTTAGGGAGGTTGACGTGGCCTGTTGTTCCAAGGCTAAACGATTCCAACGCAATGGACGCGAATCTAACCTAGAGGAGTTGAGGTAGCCAGTCGTTCCAAGACCAAAAAGAGTCCAACACAATGGATGCGGAGCTGACCTGGAGGAGCTACTGTGACCTATCGCCCCAAGCCCAGAAATAGAGCCCAATGAAATGAACGCAACGCTTAATCTAGATGTGTTGACGTAGCCAGTCGTTCCAAAGTCAAAAAGAGAGTCCAATGCAATGGATGCGTAGCTGACGTGGCCATTAGCTCCTAAGACAGAAAGGAGTCTAACGCAATGGATGTGGAGCTGACCTGGAGGATCTGACTTGACCTATCGCTTCAAGCCTAAAATGAGTCCAACACAATAGACGCGAAGCTGACCTAGAGGAGTTGACATAGCCAGTCGTTCCCAGGTCAAAAAGAGAGTTCAACGCAATGGATGTGGAGCTGCCGTGGCCATTACTTCCTAAGGCGGAAAGGAGTTCAACGCAATGGATGCGAAGCTGACCTGAAGGAGCTGACTTGACCTATCGCTCCAAGTCGCAAAAAGGAGAGTCCTACGCAATGGACGCGAAGCTGACCGAGAGAAGTTGACGTGGCCAGTCGTTCCAAGGTGAAAAAGAGAGTCCAACGCAATGGATGCGGAGCTGACGTAGTCATTAGCTCCTAAGGCAGAAAGAAGGAGTCCAACGCAATACACGCGGAGCTGACCTGGAGGAGCTGACGTGTCCGTCTGCGTGGATGCTGAAGGGGCAGAGGCCGAGTGCCCGTGCGCCGAAGTGCAGGGGGCGGATCAGCTTTGCCACGCGGCGGGCAACCATCGCTTCGTCGCCTTTTCGTGCCTGCATTCCTTCTGCTTCTGTTGGAAATCGATTGAGCAACCAGGGAAGTTTGGCGGCAGATTGACGTGTTTTCGTCTTGGAATTGATTTTTTCAAGGCGTAATTTTTTATTCATGAAGCACTTCTATTCGTCTTCGGGAAGTTAATATTTTACTTTTCTTAAGGTATATGCGGAATAGAGGAAACGTGTCTATTCGGTGGAACAGTTTGTAGGTCGTGGTTTTGAAGGTAAAATCAGTTTTTGTGGGTCCTTCAGACGGGTAATGTTTTTTAACATGATATGTCAATAAATGTATGTATATCTTTGACGCAATGATCTCTGCCGTAGTAGAAACACTTTTTCCTTTATTCTGATACGCATGTCAGCAATGCAGTGTAATACTACTATGAAGATATTTATAAATTTAGATTCATTGACGTGGCGATGCTCGTAGTTTTCTTGTGGGGAACAAAGCAGAATACATGAATGAAGTGTAAACTGCAATAGAAGAGTTCAACAATGGAAAATGGCATTATATCACTGAGCTCCTCTCTCTCTCTCTCTCTCTCTCTCTCTCTCTCTCTCTCTCACGCGCAGGCACACACACACGCACACACACATACACACACTTTCTGCTATATAAGACTGACAAGGTGAGAATTGGTGGGGAAATAAATTATTGATTTGAAATGGAAATGGGGGAAAACCATATAATTTATTAGTTGGTCCTTATATACTATTTACAATTTTAGAATTATTAGCAAAACATTTTTTATGAAAATAGATCCATGTCCACCAGCTCTGGATCCCAGCCATCTTATGCAGCTGTAACGGCTGCATCCTGTGCTCCTAAGCCTCTGAAAGAGAGGTACTGGTAATATGACCAATAAGAAGCTAGGGAGTTGCATTTATTAATCTAATACGATTCATATCATGTACTAACACATGCACACTAAACCAAATTTGTGATGCGCTTTTCCTTTTTAGTAATGGGACTTTTTATCTCTGGAATGTTGAAAAACACGGAGATTCATTTCATGATCTGCAGGTTGACGTCATCCTCGAATCCTTTACATTTCAGTACATTACATTTACTACGAATCCTCTACATTTCAATATTTTTATAATGCCAGCTTTACCTGGAGGTTTTTGTGGTTCTCAGTTATATTACTATGTGATGCAACAAAAATTCATGTTAAACAATACATAAACATAATACAAAAACAATAATTCGTATGTTCTCTGTCTGTTCTTGGCGTGACACATCGCGAACGGACCAGGGCCTACCAGCAGCGTGTCGATTACCGGGCGGGCAAGATTATAATGTGCGTTTTCCTTGCAATGCTTCAATATATGTTGCTGTGTGACGCTGCGAAAATTCACTTCTCAGGTTGAGAAGACCGGAATACGGCGTAGGGATATCTACGTGCTAGCCACACATACCCCCTTCACCCATGACCACGAGGCAGGGACGTTGTCGGTAGGCCTGAGGACGTTAACGGGCTGTCGCGACAAGTACATACATTTATTATTACTATTATTTTTATTAATATTATTATTATTATTATTACTATTATTATTATTATTATTATTATTATTATTATTATTATTATCTATTGTTTATTATTGTTATTATTGTTTATGTCTTATTATTATTATTATTATTATTATTAATTATTATTATTATTGGTAGCCTGTTAGAATCCAGTAGAGGAAAGGCCTTAATAAAAAAATTCGGTTTCTTTTAATAAAAAATATTGATTCTTAAATGAATTATCTTCTGAATGTATCTGAAGTAGATTTAACTTTGGACTCGGTTCACTGTACATAACGTTCAATCCAATAGTGGTCGCTAATGACCGAGATGTTGATACGATCTTAATAACAACAACAAAAAAGCTGCTCTTCTTCGAACCGGTACCAGAAATTCTTTCCGGGTGCATTTCGCTCCGCTCCCCCCCGCGGTGGCGTGGGAGAGCGCGGCCGCAGTGGCGGTGGCGGTGGCGGTGCGGGCGACGCTAGCGCCAGCCGGAGATTAATGATGTCGCGGCTCCATTAGTGCGCTGCTAATCACAGGGACCGCGACGACCGCCTCCCCGGCCGCCGGTGACGGCGATCGCCCGAACGGACAGCAGCGCTCCGCTCGTCAATAGCTGCAGCTCGCAGCGCCGATCTCTCGCGCCCCGCGCCGCGCTGCACGGTGTATGGAGTATGGTCTTTCGAGCCGGACACGATCGGCAGGGAGCATTTTGAGTCTTCACTGAAAGTTTGGACCTGCGCACGTTTTATGCGTTTTTCTCTATAATTGTAATTTTCTATCAGCTCTCAATAAGCGTATTTTTAACATGTCTTACAATCAGACTTTTTTTTCAAGTCCATTTATTTACAGGTTAGCTTTCTTGTCTTTATTATATAAACATATAAATGAGAAAATGTAAAAAAATGTAAATGTTCACTGATTTAACTTTAGTAAAATTTCTATTTTTTGCAGCAATTGTGATTAAGACGATTGAACAGTGTTATAATATTTACCACTGACACATTTAGAATACTGGCAAACATACAAAAGAGATATTCTGTAGGAGTTTTTATAAGCAGCTGATATCAATTTTATAAGCAACAAAAAAGTTTTCAACTTCTGTTTCAAACTAATCGAGCCACAGCAGCGCGTATTTTCTCGCATTATTTGTGACGGTCAGATAAAACGAGTATTATAATACTACTTTAACATACATGTGTAATTTTTGAAAAATTCACATTGTATTTTCGCTCTGCTTTGACGCAAAGTGGTAGCTAAGAAATCGAACACTTAAGCTGATAAATTGGAAATTTTTATTTTGTTCGGCTAACATTGTAAATTCGTACACTGTGCGCTGCCCTGCACAGCCTCGTTAAGCCGCGTTTCCAGTACTTGATATTTTTTGTAATCTTGGGCCGTTATATTAATCACAATCAAAATAAATGAAAAGCCACCCTTAACGGCCGGTGTCCGTTAAAAAATTTAACAGGCATCTTACGTTAAGAATAATGTCCGGCGTCCGTTAAAAGTGACGTTCGTCGTCCGTTAAGTCTTACGCCCGTCGTCAATTAAGAATAACGTCTGTCGCCCGTTAAGGATAGCGTCCGTCGTCCGTTAAGAATATCATCCGTCCGTTAACGTCCTTCGTCTGCCAAAACAAGTGACGTGTACCTAAAGATGCAGTTTAAATAAATTTATTCCACAAGCAGGTAAGTTCTTATTTATAATATTTTATGGAATATATTTACATCTGTTATATTATTTATTTAATTGTAACGGGTTTCTGACCTTAATTAATTAGTCACAAACATTTTTTGACAGTTTATTTTTTTTTTACGTTTCGACCTTAGTAGGAGACTTTTTCAAAAATAAACTGCCCAGGTTTATTCAAATCACATCGTAAACATTTAGGAATTTAATAAAAAAGTCATTGTTGTAAAAGAACACTGGTCAAGTACGTAATGCATTTCTTAAGGTCAGAAAATCATTACAACTAAATATATAATTTTTTCGTATAAAAAGGTGGTATTATGAAAGAATTGACGCACGGCCGATAAGTCAAATAATGGTCTTGACTCCAGCTAAAGCCTTGGATTACAAACTTCAACTGCGTGATTTATTTGAGTTTGCATGGCAATAGCCGTATTTCCAATTACCGTTTTTGGTGTTTATAATTAAGTAAAATTAAATAATCAACGAAAAAATGAACCATGTGAAGGCTATAATGGCATCCCCAAATACATGGAACATTTTGTGAAATGAGTATTGGAGAACCTTTGCGACGTATAACGAATCAAAATTTAGCATCCACATTCTTAGTACTTTAAAAGTTAGCCGTACATCCGTACGATAGTCAATTAAAATTATATACATTATTCATCACCCGACCTAAATTAGGTAAAGAAACCTTAAATTCACCAGATTACACAGATTACATTCATTGTCATACATGTATAAGAACCTGAATTTGGAGTAGTGGAGAGGAATGTGGAATCAAACTCCGAACCGTTGTGAGTAAACAAATGATAAGATGTATATTCAATATCACATATTTGAATAAAATGAATTAGTTGTCTATAATATTTAATGAAGTAATATTTAGCAATTAACTCCAGTATATGAGAAGACAACTTTGCCACACTACTGACACATACGATCCTACGATCCTAATGATGTAGATGTTCACTAAAAAAATCTTTAAAATAATACAAAGTTCACTAAATTCAAACACTAAGCTCAACTCTCTTGTCTATAAAAAAACATGTTGACATTTTAACAAGCATGGGCGTAATTTTAATGGTGTAATATTCAACATATACATTGACGTGTAGCAATACTTAGCAGATATACGTTTAACATTTAACATCATGTTAATACTAAGAAGTGAAGTGAGCACTGGAGGCCGTTGAGTTGCAAATTAAGAGCGGCGGCATAAAAGCCGCAAACCTATCACTTACATTTTACCTCTTCAACATGTTTCTTGAACGAGGAAAACTTCAGCAGTAGTGTACATCCAATTTTCACGCGTTTGGATTTTAATACGTGTGTAATTATAATACTTTTACGTTTAACGGCAGATACAATTGTGCTCACGCCAATGTAAGAAATGTTTAAAAATATTTCCAGCAAAGAAAGCAATAATGTATGAAATCCAATGTAATTGTCGGTATATATCTTCGTACAACAGTACCCCCACTGTTCCTCAAGCATCCATTGTCTCGCATGCTACGGATGGACTTGCGATAGTCCACGATAGACCCATTCTAAAAACATTTTATCTTCTTGTAAGTGGATATCTAAAACTAAATTCGTACTAAAAAAGTGCGCTGGTGGTATGCACAAATTAAACAAGTCGATTAATTGAAAGTTTAATACTCTCTGCAACTTTTCCCAAGTGTAACCCCTATCTCGCGTATACGAGGTGAAGCTTTCGAAAACATTAGCTTCTTTCTGAACATTGCGAACTGTTGACCGAATACCTACAATGGAGGATAGAGGTCAAAGCTACAAATCTCGACGCAGCGAGTTATCCACTTCATTGCACCGACCAATCAGGAATTTCTTCTGCAGAAATTCACAAATTGATAAGAAGAAATAAAGAGCCCACGACCATTTTCCGTAACGACCTGCCTGGAGAATGGAGTCCGCAAGAGTTTATTTATTTATTTATTTATTTTTATTACTTCAAAAACAGTTAAAAACTGTGTATGACGTGCTATGGGCAGAAGTTAATTTGAAGTTAATTTGAGTTGCCAGCATCGACGGCAACGTAACGGAAACGCCACAGGAAAAGTTCTAAAGAATAATATGCCAAATTAAAATACTTTCAATTCAAATTAAACATGATATATTTTACAAAGGTAAATTCAAAAAGAATAATAGTTACTTACATTTTACGTGAAGAGACAGTGCATTTAGGCACGCATTAAATATGTAACTGACGCATCATTGTAATAAGGAACGTTTTTCCTTGCAGCTTTTTTGTCTCTTGATTTCATATCTGGATTTTACTTCGTATCTTCCAACCTGACTTAATGTCTGGTGAAATACGAAATTTCAACATGCTGGTTATATTGTCGCATAAGTGGACTAGAATTAAATTGACCACATCTATGCAAACTACGGATCGAGGCAGCGAACGTAGTCTACGACAGCTTTGGAGGGCGACACGAGGACCTTAAGCAGTTCGACCTTGGCAGTCGACGCGTCGCCGGTATCCAAGAAGACTCTGCTCTGATTTCGACGTGGGAAGGTCCCGTGAGTTAATACTGTTTCACAGCAATCTGCACTAGCGAGTTCCCCTCTTTTTAGCTGTTTGTATAATCGAGTTATGGTTCTGTAATAAAAAAAAACGTACCAAATTTCATTAAATTTACGTTCAGTAGTTACGTAATTATCGGGTTCATATGCCAATGAACTTATTATGAACACACTCGACGGTCATGACTGAAATCAGATTTTTAAATGTTCAGAATTTATTGTAATTGTATATGATAAATTTCCTAATGTTAATGAACTGTTTGGAACTAAGTACGCTTAATTTATTACAACGCTTTTTTTGTTAGAGAATGTTTTTAAATTATCGATTCTATTGTAATGACTACGCAAAACTTTCAAAAGAGTAAGTTAAAAGAATTCTTAAACTTGAATACTTATTTACAATTTTTTTAAAGATTGAAATTCACTGTAAATTTTTGTAAAGATTGAAAAACACAAGTTAGATGTGAATTGTGAGGAAGGTATTTGATGACATACTTGTTGAAATCTTTCATTGAGTGCAATAATTTTTATGTTCAAGTGTTTATGGAAAGTTGTGTAAGTTCTTAATTTCATATAATGCTATTTCAGTTGTGATTATTGTGTTTTATTTGCTTATGATTTATAGTAACTACTATGTCAATAGTTACATTTGGTTGGTACAATTCAGTGAAAGCATTCAAAGCCATTTTTTTCTTATATTTGGTATTTTGTGGAAAGAATATATGATCTCTATGTTACAATTTGAAACGCACTGGACTCTTTTCTTAGTATTCGATTCGAAAGACAACCCTACACCCTGTACTACAGATTAACCATAACTTTAACTGTTGTAATGTTTTCGTGACATCCCTAATTAATTCGGATGCAACTTTTCAAGCACAACATATCACTTGCTCAGAAACCATGGAAAGGAGTCACATGCTCAGAAACCATAGAAAGGAGGAAGTAAGGAAGGTGACAGGTAAGAACAGCAAGACTGTTTTTTGGGGGAGGGAGCCGCCCTAAGCTCTCAAGGACCAGCCCTTAAGGACCGCCACTGTTAGTGAGCAGCCTATAGCTAAATTGATGCGCGACTCGGCGACATAGGAGAACGGAAGCGAAGAGCAAGAAGATAGAGAGGCCGGTCCGTATGCCGAGATAGTTAAGGCAGTAGTACCGTAGCGATCTCCGGCCAAAGGATTGCGTGTTCCCGCCTCGGGTCTTGTATTTGTGTTTGTCCTTTAACCCCTTATCATCACCATATCATGTCATCTTCCCAGTTACCACACCATTAAATGTAATAGTAGTCGTTGGTGGCCTAGATGTTGATGCGACCTTAAATAACAAAAACGAGGCGTGGGTACGAGGGCATTCTGTTTCGTATTTCAAAGGTAGTTTTAATTCAAATTTATTCCTTAGTGCGCCGGGAAAATAACTAACCACCTCACCTTCCCCGCATTTAGGAAAATAATTATGTAATACTGCGCGAAAAAACTGCGAATTTTCGGCAGAAAACTCTTGTTACAGGGCCCTGGTAACAAAAAACTGGATAAATTCAATTCTTAAATTTAGGAAAAAAATCCTTTAATATGTAGTGAATCCTGAATCCTTGTTTTGTAAGTCGATACCGAAAAATCGAATGATGGCGAAACGTCCGTCTGTCCGCAGAGGAAGACGAAGAGGACAAAGGATAAGACATGTGACCCGGACGTGCAGCAGATAAATGCGTGTTTGCCGACACCGTCGTGTGGTTTTTAAATTGATTTTAAAAATATGTACTACGAAAAAAACCGTTTCGAAATAATTCTTGACAAACAATTTTGATGAAACAATTATACAGGGTGCGCCAGAGAAACTTACTTATTTGAAAAGGTCAATAAAAACAAAAGTACTTCAGTTATTGTTTTAATTTTTTTTTATTTGAGAATACAATATCCAATTTTTTTTTCATGCAGTCTTGAAAATGACATCGGATAAATGGCGACGTCCATTGCGCATACACTGATGACGTCGATTTTGAAATTCGTATCCACTCTTTGCAGCATATCAATCGGTATGTTGGCAATGGCGTCGCGAATGTTGTTCTTGAGGTGTGCTATGGTCCGTGGTCGATCACATAAACCAGGGATTTCAAATAACCCATAAAAAGAAATCGCATGAAGTCAATCTGGAGAGCGTGCCGGCCATTGGGATCGCCTCTGAGAGAGATGAGGCGGTCGGGGAAATGTTGTTGCAACAAATTCATTGTGTCTCGTGCTGTGTGTCTGTGGCTCCATCTTGCTGAAACCACACGTTCCTAACGTTCATTTCTTCGAGTCTTGGAAGAAAAATTCGTCGATCATGTTCCTGTAACGAGCTCCATTCACGGTAACTGCGCGTTCGTTTTCTTTCAAAAAATAAAGGACACAATTATTCCCATTACCGACATCGCAACACAGACAGTAACTCGCTTACAATTAAGTGGCTTCTGGTGAAGCTCACGCGGATTCTACACACACCAATAACGCATGTTTTGCTTGTTGACGCAGCCGGAAATGTGGAAGTGAGCCTCGTCACTGAAAAAACGACCGCGTCTTCAGGCAGGTTGTCAATCAGCATTTCACATGCATTTTGCAGCAACAAATCGCGTTCAGTTAATTCTTGCACAACAGCCAGTTTGTAGGATGAAATTGAAGGTCTTCATGCAGAATTCGTCGAACAGTGTGTCAGAAATTCCCATAGCAGCTGCGTGTTTGCGAGCCGAACGTCGGGGAGAACGCACAACTGACTGCCTCATCTTTCGATATTTTCCGGGGTTCTGATGGTCCGTTGAAGTCCATTTCTGGTTTAGAAACACTTTCACACTCCGAAATGAGTTAACCCACGACAGAATCGAATTACGGCCAGGAACGAGTCTGTGAGGAGGAATTTCAAAGCGACGCGGAAGGCACGTTGCGTAGCAACAAGCGAGCGACCGTTAGAAAGAAGCTCTCGACTGCGAAGGCCCGCTGCTCTCTACGTCACAGCATGATGGCAACTGACTGGAGGAGAAAAAAACTTGGAACATCCCATCCCTCCAGATCTGGCCCCTCTAACCGCCCAACTCACCGCGCGGGAATTTTTTCAAATAAGTAAGTTTCTCTGGCGCACCTGTATTACTTAAGTTCTGGAAAGCCAATGGTAGAAATCGTGCTCAATATCACAAAATAATTGCAAAATTTAAGTGGTTAGTTCGAAACGCTGGCAAATTGAATTGAATTGAATTGAACCATCTAAACTAAATAAAGCTCTGAACCAAAGAAAGAAAACAAAAGGCAATGTTTAAAGTGTCGGTGACGCCACATTCAGGTAGTTTACAATATTGACATACATGACATTTATTGACCTGGAAAATGCCTATGATAGTGTTCCTAGATGTAATATTTGGTTTCCAAAGAGAAGACTGAATTGTCTAGAAAAATGGATTAATTTGGTTTAAAAAAATATACCAGAAAACTGAAGCGTGTATCAAAATAGGGAGAAAAGTACACAAAGTATTAAAACTAACAAAGGGTTAAAACAAGGATGTAGTTTATTGCCACTTCTCTTAAATATATACATGGAACATGTTTTGAAAAATTGGTAAAAGAAATGGTCTCAAATGGGAGTTCTCATAGTTTGCTTACATTATCTACTTTTTGCAGATCAGGTCATTATGGCATCAGATCGGGAAGATACGAAGTTTATGTTTAGTAAATGAAAAGAAGAATACAAAAAATGGGGATTTATGCATCGGAGGAGATGTAACTAATATTGAAGTTACTGATGGCGTAATAGCCTAGTGTTCAAAATTTAAATATCTGGGGATTATAATTACTGACGATTGAAAAATTGATGAAGAAATCACCACTAGACTTGCAATGGTCAGATATGCAATCAAAGCTGTACATGGCCTTATACGGAATAGTATATTAAGACTCGACACAAAGAGAAGAATATTCCACAGGGTAGTGGAAATATATAGAGAGCAGATATGTGGCCTTTAACAAAATGCCGTAGAGCCAGAATACGGTCAGTAGAGTTCGACTTTATGATAAGACCTTTGCAGGTAACAAGGCTGACAATACAAGGTACGAAGTGGTCTGGAAAAGAGCTGAATTCAAACAACAATAACCAGAAGACTAGAAAAAGAAGCTCTCCAATGGAGATAGTCAAAACAAATTTTAAATTGCGTATCTGAAAGAAGGCATAGATGAGGCAGAACTGTTTTGACCTGGAAGGCCTATATACGGGAAGTAATAAAGGAGAAAGGACTCGAAGAAAGTCAATGGGAGGACCGAAAAATATGGAAATCGAAAATGGCAAACACTTAGGGGTAGAAACCGTTGACGAAGTATAGAAACTGCAGGTGTCTATTATTTACCTATGTAGCTCTCTAAAGCACTGCACATTAGCTTACCTTGATAAAATGCCAAATATTATTTGATAATTCCAGGAATTTTGTTTCCATAATACTTGATTCACTTTCAGCGTTCATTGTCACGCTCTGCATACCGAGGTAATAATTTACAACAAAAATGCATTTTAAACAGATTTAATGGATTAAGTGGGTAGTACACATAAAACACTTGGTAATCCCAAAACAGTATTTGAGAAAATTGCGTATTTCCTCCCGTCCGCCCACCGCTCACGGTTTGACCCCTTTGACCCCTTCCCTTCAACCAATCGAGATAAATGAGGAGTATTAGACAAGACTCGGTCTACCAGTAATGATTTGTTTGCGAATCTGTCCAGAAGATTCTAAGAATTTCCTATAAACATGTCTTTGTTTTTTAGGGCCGATATCTAGCGGCGGCCGTGCGAACGACATGCCACAGCGTCACAGGCGACGACATGTTACTGGATTTTATCGCTATGACGCCGTTGTTTACACTATGCCCTAACAAAACACAACTAAACACAGGCGACAAAACAACTGGAACGCGGACTTCCCGAGCACAGTATGATACGGCAACTGAAGCAAGTGACACCACAGCTGTGGCTGATTCAAAAGCGAAACGAATCCCTTCCTACAAAAATTAATAAATTATAAAGGTATTCACCACAACTTGTGGTAAATATACTATAATGTATTCGAGGAATTATTTTACTAATGTAATTATTATTATGAAAAATTGTGTTAATGAGTATTTAAAACAGTTTTGAAATTTACATTTCAAATTTACAAAAATACTTACGCGACTATCAACATTAACAGCTGACGAGCCCGAATCATTTATCTATCAACCAATCAATTCATAAAAGCTTGTCGAACCATATTTTACTCCTCGAAATTAAGAATTCCCAATCGAAAGGAAACGTGGCTCATTGGCATGGTTGTGAAGGGGTGCGGGACAGCGAGCCGGGCGGGGAATAATCACCGCTTCCTCCCGCGATAGAAACGTGCACCACACTTACGAGACTAACGATCTTAGCAATTGACGCCAATCAATCAATTTATAAAAAGTTTTCAGAACATATTTGACTTCTTGGAATTGAGATTACCCAATCGAAAGGAAACTTTGACGTGTTTGTGAGGAGGTGTGGGACAGCGAGCCGGGCGGGGAATAATCATCGCTACCTTCCGCGATAGAAACGTGCCCTACACTTACTGGACTAATGCCCGCCGCATTAGTCATTCCCGGAACAACTAATCAATAAAAAAAATAAAAAATTCTCGGAACATATTTGACTTCTCGAAATTGGGAATTCCCAGTCGAAAGTAAACGCGGCTCTTTGGCAAGGTTGCGGGTGCGGGGCGTGGGGAGGGGGCACGTGGCGGGGG
>BOPP01000031.1:5740787-5759933 GCA_017312745.1 Gryllus bimaculatus
TCTCAACCCTGTGTAGATGGAGCAATAATGCAACTGGAAACTCACCTCACAGGTGTGTATATAATGTGCGCTTACAGGATTCTTAAAAAAAAAATAACTTTTTAGAATCGTACTTTCACAATCTACATTTTCCTACAAAAAACTTTCAAATGTGACACTTTCTTCGCTTATTGTTGGCGATTCACTGAATCACGTGACCACAGCGCGGTCAATTCGTTTGAAATGCCAGACCAGATGCTGGCCGCCATGTGGTATAGAGAGAGAGAGAAGTGTCGAGAAACACTGTAAATGTAGCATAAAGTAAGAACTTTGAATGGTGATCAACCAAAAATAACATGATGAAGGGAGAGAGAGAGAAGGGTATACAAGATGCAATATTTAAATTATCCATTTGTTTCAATGACTAGTAAGGTGATAATTTTGATGTCTGCATTTAAAAATCCTGGTAACATTGTGACGCAAACTGGCGCCTGAAGCTCATTGGCTGAAGTCGGATACGTTGCGCTGTAGCTCACCCGGGGAGGGGGACTCTTGCGCATCATATCCGTTTTTAGCCAATGAGCTTCAGTCAACATTTTGCGTCACAGCGGGAATTTTAAATGCGGACAGATACCAAAATTATCACCTCTTTACAAGCAATTGAATGAGATTTAGGAAGCATTTATAAAACAATATTGCATCTTGTATACCTTTGAATTATTTTTGGATTGAAAATAGCCACTTTGTACTAACTTCAAAATGTTTCTCAACACTTCTCGCTTTCCATGCAACATGGTAGCCAGCGTTTGATCTGATTTTTCAAACGAACTGCGCATGCTGTGGTCACGTGGTTCGTGACGCGCAGTACTAGCAAAAATGGGTGCGCCAAAGGAACTCACCCATGTCTTTCCATCATGTACAAATGCGTCGAGATATTTCAAAGCGACCGCGTAAATGGCAAACGGCCAAAGCTTTGCCTGCCTGCCTGCACAGTGGCGCCGCCGCCGGCGCGGCCGGGCTACGAACTGAACGCGGCGCTGGGCAGCCGCTACAAGCTGCACCTCCGGCCGCAGACTTGGGTGGAGGCGCTGGGGTCGTGCGAGGCGGAGGGAGCGCACCTGGCGGTGGTGAACGGCGAAGCCGAGGCGGCCATGCTGCGAGCGTTGTTCGCCCGCCACCCGGTCATCAACGACACCACGTGGGCCGGAGCCGCTTGGGTGGGCTTCCATGACCGCCACACCGAGGGAGAGTACCTCACCGTGCTGGGTACGTAGTCACGCCATCAGGGGCGGATCCACAGAAATCAATTTGGGAGGGGAAATTCAAAATGTTTTTGTCGAATGTGTCATATTACAAATTTTGTATAATGTCGCGGACTACACTCAGCCCATGCTGCGATACGATATTTTTTGTTTTAATGATTAACCGAATATATTTTTTGCTTGAAAGTTTCATATGTTAAAATTAAAAGTTACTGAAAAACATTACGGGGGGGGGGTCCCTCAATATATCTTCTTGGCAGCTAGTGGTTGACTGAGGAAAGGGGGTTCTGTTTTATCCAACCAGAGGCTTCAAATTATACTGACATCACAGAAGAGTTGCCGATAACTCGATAACTATTAAGTAAAACTTAAAGCTAACAGAGGGAAGCAACTGAAAATTGAAGAGCGCCCTTACTTCTTTGGTTATGCATCGTGTGTGCGGTTTTTTGTAGTCTATATTTCGGTTTATTTAGAGCTGCCTCTGGCACGTCATCAGCTGTCACGGTGTCATCCAATCGGAAGTTTCCACGTCCCTACGTTGAATTCACCATGGTAACGTTCAACCTCTCGATTGGACCACCGCAACTGATGTACGTAAAGGGCAGTTTGTTTAAATCCAAGTAAACTGTTGTGTGCTGTTTCTTGCACCTGTTGTGATCTGATGTAAGAACGACCATACGACCACGTGTTGGTGCCCGATTAAGTGGCAACCCGCAGCCCAGCTGTCAAGTAGACAAGTATTATTCCGGCAATAAAGAATTTAATCACTGTTGGGCTGTAAGTAGTAGAAAACAATTTAGTGCACACTTCTCAATTAGGGTATTAACTCTTAATAATTAATAATGTATTAAGATGTATTCTCGATTGCTGTGGGCTGTTAGTATTTACAAATCTGGTAACGAAATGATCCACAAGCCTTCAAAAATATGCCGTTGTATTTCAATCGTTCGCACGAAATACCTGTGCACTCGACAACCGTTAAAATGCGAGCGAGGCCTACAGAAGTGAGCAGGGACACGCAGAGAAAACCGGGGACCTGGAGCAGTTAATCCACTGAGCCCCTATTTCAAATAAAAAGTTCCCATCTTCAAAAGTCGCAAAAAAAATTAATTTCTCCATGGATCAGAAATAACTTACAGCGTTAAGTTTGAATTAGAGATCAATATATTTTTCATTTCTTTTAAATTAAAAAAAGAAACCGAGACCCTAATTAAGTCGGGCTCTGGGGCAAGTCCCCCCCTTCTGGACGCCCCTGATCACTGGAAGTGAGGCACTGCGCATTCATAGTGGACCTAACTAAGTGTACTACCGCTGTTCAGAAAACATCGGGTAAGTCCATGCGAACTAGAGATTGTAATCACCATATGACGACCAAAAATGTGTTTTGATTTGTTTGGTAATTTGTTTAACTGCTTTTCTAGTGTGCTTTCTTAGTCATATATAATAATAATTATGAATCTTAAAAGAATAATGTATAAGCCTGTTTAAGCTGCCTGTTTAAAAGCCAGAACGTTAGCCGTGTGCTCAGATTTCGCTTGCGAGCTGAAGGTGGTGTCAGCGTGAGAGAGAACTATGTCACACAAAGTAGCTGCAATCCCTCCATTCAATGTATCAGTTTTTGGACAAAAAAAATGTTCTCCTATAGCCACCGGTTCATCATCGTGGATGTCGAAAACCTGATATAAGATACTTGTTTTCTCACACTCTGTACACATGTACTCTCTAAAAACGGATATAAGACACTAGTTTTTTCACACTCTGTACAATTGTATTATATAACAATTCTTTTTCTATGCCCACAGGCGGACGGGTAGATGAAAGTGGTTACAATAAATGGATCGCTTCACAACCTGACAACAAAGATTACAAGATGCCACCCGATGTGGATTCCGATTGCGGTGGAATTCACCGAAACGCTCTGTTGGACGACTTGCCTTGCTCCGCTCGGTACGTCTTCATCTGCGAACAAGAGCTCTGGTGAAGGGATACACGGTCACAGGGAGAAGACAGAAATTCTACACACTCTTTGTTCTTTATTTTAAGGGAATGGTAAGCGAAAATGTGTTCGTAGTATGTTATGTCATTGAAATGAATATGTACATTCTATTTTTAAATCTGTCATACTTTTAGGGTTACCCTTTAGACAGGTAGGACATGTAATAAAATCAAAATAAGATTGGAAATGTAATTAACATTGAATATTTTTCTTTAATACAAAAATGAGTTATTTTGAAAACTACACTTAGTATTCTGACATTTTCCCCATCAGATAAGTCGTGTATAAGTTATATTTTAAGGGAACTGATTACTCTTGTGATACACGCAAACTTATCTGCCGTGCATAGTGTATTGCTACTCACATTATGTCACACGTTCCACTACTTGTCACAATGCTTCAGAGTATTCGTTTCTTCTACACTTCTTACTCTTCGTATTCACTTTTTAGGAATTAATACTGCATAATGTCCAGACGTTCAACCCATTTCACGCACACCACACTTACCAGGTACTTACAATTCAATTAAAGCCCACAAGCGTCTGCTATCAGTAGCAGTTCAGGGAGGCCAAGGACGGTTCTAAGAAATGTTGTCAGGGGGAGGCGAATACTTCTTTTAGGTTATTCGGTACAAAAATAATAAACGGTGTTACAATGAAACGAACTACTGGTTTTTTGCTCGCGAATAGGCTGACTTGAACCACGCGTGCATTCACCCTGCATTTACCAGGGTTCAGTACCATTATCTCGGTGGCAGGTGCATGTAACTTTATCTGGGTATCAGCATTTAGCTGGATCCGATTTTTATTACCCACGGTTGTTAGCTCTGGGGGTATGGAAGATGAAATGATGATGATAATGAGGGGTGAATGGACGTCACACACGTACATACACAAATACACCCATGCCCGAGGAGGGGCTCGAACCTGCTATCTTCTGGCCGAGACCGCTACTGCCTTAGCGATTTCGGCCGACCTATTGGTGTAATTATAATAACAAACTGTTTTCAAGAAACATTTCATTTATTTAAAAATCCAGAAAAAAGGACTATGATTTTTATATAACATTATAAAACAAGGTTCAATCGATGGGTTTTCGATGTTGCAAATCAAGCCAAAATTTTCTTTGAATTTAATTTTTGTTCTGATGCAAATGCAAAAGTGCGAAACCCAAAAGTCTTTCTTCTGACATTCTGTTTCTTAGTCAAGTTTTTTATTAGACTTTCGTCTAATTCAGGGCACTTCAATGCAAGAAAACATCGTTTCTCGAAGGCTACACTAATTGGCAAGCTTGACAATATCTGGAGCATGATTTTTCAGTTGCGTAAATGTCTTTGTCGCACGTGTTGTAATCCTCTAAAGCTGTCGCAGGTAGTTTTGATTATTCCTGACTCCCGAGTCCATGTAAATAATAATCAAATTATGAACAGTTTTATTGATTGTTTTTCTGAAAACGCGTTTTCCTATTGTGAATTCCATGGACCATGTTTTGTAGTTACACTGCGAATTGGGGTAAACCGCAAATAGCAAGCCAATATTACTCATAAAACATATTGCATGTATCTCATTTATATTTCAACTTTTGTATTCATACACGAAAAAAAGAACAGTTGCAGTATATCAGATCCATGATGCAAGTTCCCTTGTTACTGTATCAAGGATCTGGGATACTGCAACTGTTCTTTTTTTCCACTGTACGTTTTATTCAGTAACGAAATGTATTATTAATCGATGTAGGGTTTTTTTTTGGCACAATTTGCTTTTCTGCACTTACATAAAAACAACGATACTCTCGCATCGTTGAATGGATGAGCAGGATGTGCCACTGCTCTGGCACCGGACTAACCTGCTTAACGAAGGCTAGATGTCGATACAGCGGTCTGGAAGAAGCTTAGTGGAGTATCGAATCTGTCGTGGAGAGAATGATTAATCGGCGGAGCAGACGGCGAGCGCCGTAGCGTCTTTTTCCGCGATGCAGACGACCAACGAGTGCGTGCGGGGCGGCTGCAGGCGGCGGCGGGCCGGGCGCGGGCGGGGTTGTGGGAGTCAGGCCTGTCAGCGCAGCGGGGGGGGGGCAGTCGGGTGGAGAACTCGTATGCAGAGGCTACATAACCGTGAACTCGAGTCTCACCGCGCATATTATAAAAATAATCACCTCTAGAGTCCGAGTTTGATGCACGGCGTGTGGGATTTGTGGTGGGGACGAGTTCTCTGAAGGTTTTCCCAGCATTCTCTCCATTCCGCTATTTTCTATGACCTTTTATCTCAACATCGACATTGTTGGTATCATTCACCCACTTATCTTCATTAATGGGCTTGAATGACTTAGTTCTTGAAAGAACCATAAACTCGAATGGATCGTCAAAAGAAATCTTAAACGAACCAACCGAATTTAATCACATTCCATTACACATTTCATTGCATCATCCATGATCATCAAACACGGTATTCTGGAAAAAGGCATGTATCTGGACGTGCCCGACAAGGAATGACTAATCCTGCATGTTTTGTATTACACTATTATTTTGTAGTTACAGTTACACTACTGTAAACTACTATTTTGTAGCGGCTACTAATTTGTAAATAAAGTCTCTGAAAAGTGCACTAGGCTTTTATTACCCACGGTTGTTAGCCCTGGGGGTATGGAAGATGAAATGATTATGATAATGAGGGGTGAATGGACGTCACACACGTACATACAAATACAGCCATGCCCGAGGAGGGGCTCGAACCTGCTATCTTCTGGCCGAGACCGCTACTGCCTTAGCGATCTCGGCCGACCTATTGGTGTAATTATAATAACAAACTGTTTTCAAGAAACATTTGGAGAAGAGTAATTGAAGCACTTCTAAACATGAGCGCCTTAACATATAAATAACGTTCATAATAAAATGTAACTAATTATGGGAAAACATTTATTTGAAAAAAAATTATCTTCAATATTGTAGTAGGAAGACACCGAAAAAATTCAAACATCACAATTTTAGAAAATTCGGAGTTAACAGAGAAAATCTCCCATAAGCATCTTCATCAGTGCATTTCTTTCTATTCTTAAAATATTATTTTTAAATTGGAGCCATTTTTGAGAACATTGAACATGTCACAGGGGATTCATGAAAAAGTACCTCAGAATTTAAAGAATTATTTTCAAAATCGCAAGTTTTGAGTCGGGCCAGATAGATCGGGGAATATTCATTTTGGAAAACATTCTATGAATACTAGTTAGGCAATAGAGTTGATCACAGTCGGATACTTAAAAAAACACCCTTTTTGGGTGTGAGGGGACCCCCATTACAATTGAAATCTTGAAATTGATTTTCCACAACTTAACACAACTTTCTCTGCACCACGTATATTTCTCCGTATACGTGTATGAGAAAGTAACCAGGGGTGCTATAGAATGACACAGGCTTTTCGTAGTAGTTAGTTTTCTATTCTCTTTAGTCTGGACTATCTTTTATGTCTTGCACCATTACCATCTCAGCTGCCATCTATTGTCATCTAAACATAATTTTTTCCAGATTTTGATTCTCTAATGATAGATTTGAAATGCAAATTAATGAATATTGTACAAGAGTGAAATCTTGTTCTATATGCATATCTTCGTCGAAAAGAAGCTGTTTAAAAGTGTCGTTTGAGTGTTTCTGGTACTGTGCAATTTTGAGCTAATTTTCACAGAAAACCTTTGAGTTTTCGAGAAACTTTATAGGAAATCATTTGTAGCTCTTCTCTTTACAAATGCAATAATGCATAAGAAACTCTATAATGTAAATATTATCGACGTAAAATATATTTAAAAAATATTTCTGTAAAAAATCAAAATGGCATTAAAGACGTGTTATTTTGTGAATTTAGTACAATCCATACAAAATGTTGAAAGAAAAAAAATAGAGCGGTTTTTTGGGAATCATAGTTTGCGTTTCTGAAATGCGCAATTTCGAGCTCATTTTCACAGAAACGGTGTGAGTTTTGGAGAAACTTCAGCCGAAATCATTTGAATCAATCCTATTCACAAAAACAGTAATGTAAACAAATCGCCGTTGATGCAAATAACAACGAAGTGAAAGAGATGGCAAAAAAATCATTTGTGTAGTTTTTGAAGAAACAAAAGAACACAGCACAATGACATGCATGTGTTCTTATACAGTGCATTTATCACTATCCCTGTTGCTGATGTCAGTATTGAGCAGAATTGAACAATGCTGTGTCCTGATTATATGTAACCGATAAGTGACCGTTGTTGAAGATGTAACTGAAGGAGACTGTGTAACCGATAAGTAACTATACCCATGTTCGTGAGATTCTGCATATTAGAACGCCACGTTGGATTATGGAAAGACTTTGTGTTGCGAGACAACGCACATCCACATACTGCTGCCCGAGCTATTCAAATCCTGTATTTCGAGATGTCAGAGCATCATCCCAGATACAGTTAAAATCTTGTCACGTCTTATTACCATGCGTTTGGTCCTCATGAAGATGCTTTGAGAAGCCTGAAGACTTGCCTCCGACACACAGGTGAGGAACAAATGCATACATTTCTGTCTGTTCAATCAAAAATCCTTTTTTCTGAGGGTTTTGGAAAGTTGGTGTTATGATGGGCCAAGGACATTGCACAGCATGGTGACTATGTTGTAAATTGGTCTTATTATACATTCTGTACTCTTATTGTAATGAATTAGAAACACTCAATGGAGATACGTTTTGGCTTACCTCAGTGAGTGTATGCATGTCACTCCCTCTCGATGATTTGGCTCTTGTTTAAGGTCTCTATCTATCTCTCTAAGTCTTCTATCACTATAATTTTCGAATGAAAATCGGAGACATATACAATATTCCTGGAATATTTTCGATTGATTATTATTTTAGTTTTACTTATTTTACTTGATTATTGAAGTACATATATTTAATAAATTTGGCATCAAAAATTCATTTTTTACTTTCATTAGTTTTATTATGTTATTAATTACAAAAATGAGCGATTTTAAGAATTAAATTTTTTTGTAATTCTAATCTTTCGTAAATGCGAGAATTTTGTAATGGCTGTCAAGTGCAATAGATGATAATGAACTGTGAAAAAGAAAGAATCTTTAGGGCGAATCATGGAGCGCTTTCATTTTAAGAACCATTCTCTGCAATGTTGTCCCAGAAAAAAGGGAACCGAATAAGTAAACTAGTTGCTCTGACCGATCAATCTTTGGCAGAACATCCATCTCCATCTCGGTGGCATGTACATTTCAGAGGTAGGAGGAGGCTCTTCTTCGAGAAAATTCTTAAAGTAATTAAACTTCAGGGGAACACCAGAATTTTGCCGTTGGAGACGAGACGAGACAAGGCAAGGGGCTGTTTTTTCAAGGCACGAGTGTTGCCGAGCTGAGTTTTTGGGCCATAGTGGGTGGGCGTGAGGAGATGGAAACGCGGAACGAAAGGACACAATAAGCAAAGGACTGTGAACGCTAGAAGGGGCATTAAGACAATTGAACCGTTTATTTCAGAAACCCGGCAAACGCCAAAATCTAAAACACACATTAGCGGCATATTATTGTTCCATGAGGATAGACCCATTGTTTAGTACATATTTACTGAAATATATTCATTTATCAACTGCTTTAACAAATAAAAATGTTTTGAAATTAGAAAAATTGTGAGACATTTTCTCAGTTTTCTCAAAATGAGGAATTTTGCGTTTGACGGGTTTCTGAAATAAACGATTCAATTGATCAGGGAAACAGAGCAAGGGAAGACCTTAACCCATTTCCTACCACGATCCCCATTGGGGAACCCAACAATTTTATATTCAATACTTGCTAAAAGAACGTTATTTATAGTGATAGTTACTTGTGTTCTATTGTTGGATGTGCGGTTGAGATAAGCAGAAACATATAGCTTAGATAACGTTTGTATTCTCGGAGTAGTTGAAAGAAATGTTCATGAGTGCAGCCTGAGCGTGTGACGAAATATTTAAGACAATCTGATATTTCTTTCCAGAGAGTTGTTCGTTTGATGCACTGATAAGTAACAGTACATCACTTTGATATATTTGAAATTATTACTGAATTACGAGCATGTAATTTTATCTGTTACGAACGGAAAAAAAGTGTTGTTTTTTATTGATACCAATTTGAGGATCATGGCTGATGCTATATATATTTTTCATTAGGCTTTTTGATGTCGTTTTTTTTTCTTAGTAATGCGTACCAGGCAATATTATTCGCTTTCTCAACGATTAGGAAATCAATCCCAAAGAGACAAGTCAATCAATATACATCTCCTAATAGAAAAACTGAACGAAGAGTTTACGAAGTTAAGAGTGTTTCAAGAAAATATTAGCATTGATGAGAAAATGGTGCGTTTTTACGGACATCATTATTTGAAGCAATTCAGAAAGAGAATACAGGTAGACCACGTTTATAGAAGCTTCTAAGGAAACGCGTTCTCGATGCCACGGGAAACGATTCATATGGACATTACTTGGAAAGAACGCAAAATGGGAAGCAAAGAATATGAGCAGTTTGTAATAAAATGTACGAAAAGTTGTTACAAGTGCAACGTAGGACTTCATGTAAAAAGTATGACTGAATAACACAAATACAGTCTCTATTATAATATATCATTGTTCATTAACCAAAATATGACATTCTTAAGTATGTTCTATTTAGGTTCACGGCACACACCAAGATCCCCAATTGGGGATCGACTAAAGAAATCAAAATTTTTGGAAATAGACAAGATCATAAAATAAATGACATAGATACAAGTCATTTTTAGTCTAAATGACAATATTTAAGTGCCAGAAAGTAAAAATTAGTGACCAGTTACAGGTTTAGTTTTCACGTCGGAGTTTGGAGATAGAAATGTGGCTTTCAGAAGATGAGCTATCGATGAGCTTGCGCGCGATTACATTCGTCTAGCAGATTTGAATGTCGCAACGGGATAGACAGTGAGAATACAAGTGTTGGCCTCTGCACCGCAAACTGTCAATATCTTGACAACGTGTGGGGAAAACAATTCATTCCATCTCTTAATATGAGCCCATAATTGGTATTTAATAACGAAATAATAAAACAGTGTGGTTGAATGACCTTAATTACATACCAATTATTTTCGTGGGGCAAGTGCTCCTTAAAGTAATACTACCTCTGAGCAACGTAGGAATGTGGGCAGTTGGATTGTAATTCCTCAGTCTATTGCCTATCAGAAGACCCCTTAGGAGTTACATATGTATCACTTGTCCCTGATTTTTACGCAATTGCGTATGCACAGGCATTCAGCAGTTCAAGAGATCTTCAATGCGCCAGTACGTGATATACCGTAAACATGTCAGTGAAATGTTGCCTATTAGTTACCAAGAAATAGCGCATATGTAAATCCGACGTATGAAATCTACCATTACATGTTTGTGGGCAAAAGTTGATAGCGAGTCAATCATTGATCTGCTGTTTGTAACATTTATTCTCTTTACCCTAGAAGTTTGTAACATTTATTCTCAAACCACTTTGTATGTAGTCACATCAGGTGGTAAAAATACACCAGCGCTGTCCTCATAATATTGGTAATAAATAATTCCTTTACCGCGTTGGCCGAAGGACTGATTCCCGCAAAAAAGTGTTTTTTGTCGCAATTTTCTAATTTCGTCGCAGTCTGTATGACACCACAACTTTTTCCAATACTCGGGGCGCTGCTTTTACACGGGAAGTCATTAGCGTCATTTGCGGAATGCGAGTGCTCGGTTCTGTCGGTTTGCTGGTGGGCTGAGGTCTTGAAGGCCTAAAATCGGACCCAATCGCAGGGCGCGTGCTGTCGTGGACACAGGCTGTCGTAATTTGCACTCAAATTCCCTCAATTCACAAATTTGCGATTTTATTCGTTTTTACCCGCAAAAGGTATTTCTTCTCCAGTACTTAAAACTATTTTCAGAGTCTTGATTTACAATAAACTCAACCTTTTCGACATTGTAGAATAACAGAAATCGACAAAAACGCCCAGTATAGGAACGAAGCGTTAATCAGACAAATGATATTAGAATCATTTGTTCATCTAAGATGATGGTTTTTATTTTCTACCCCATGAATGAGGGACTCATCATGGGGAGAAAAATAGAAATATCCATTTATTTCATTTTTAGGAGCTGATGATTCTACGGCCTACACCGTGCATTGTATAAAGTAACTTACTGTTTTATTAAATTTAAACGCTTCGAATTTCCAAATAAAAAACACATTTATTTACAACAATAATAACAACAATGACAACAGAAACTGTACACAACAGTTTTAATTAAAGGATATACTTCTTGTCTCTACTCCAAGACTTCTAACTTTCGTCTGAACTTGGAGACGTCTACCTCTCTTCTGTTCTTCAACACGTATACCTTTCGTCTACACTTCAAAACGTCATACTTTCGACTATATTCCGAGACGATTAGCTCCCTTCTGGGTGTTGATTTTTGTTCTTTGTACTTTCATTGTCTCCATAGTATCTAAACTATTGCCAACGTGTATGTATTTTATCGTCAAGAAGGCCGTGTGTATAAACGCCTTTTCGATGTCATGTGAAGTTTACACTAAATTTTATCTCGATACACTAAGAAGACTGTAGTGTAGTTTTTTAGAGTTAGAAGTGACTCCAGTATTCCCATCCCATACAATAAACATTATATGTAATTGTAAGGCACATGACTATGTTGAATTATTGTTGGAATGAACATTTTCTGAGACGTTTTATTTTATGCATATTTAAATGTCCTGCAATATGCTTTTATTTTCTTAAAAGTTAGAAAAAATATGGTTATTAACAAGTTAATTGTACAGTTTAACTCTGTAAAGATAGTTCCTTTAATGTTGTTGCCAGACAGTCCGCTCGGGGATATACATTTTAAAATTTTGATACTGTAAAAAGAAGTAACATTTGTGGTGTGTGTGTGTTCTTCTTGAGTCGAACTGTGATGGTAAGAGTTGGAATGGAATATATATGAAAAGACCGAGGAAATATTAGGAACGTTGCTGATTTCCATTACGCATTGATGTTTGTCCTTTGTCTTTCGCTTGAGTATTGTCACAGAAAACTGCGGCCTGCTGATGCTAGATCTAAACACTTCACAAATTTGTTAGTTTCAAGTAAAATGTTTAAGGTACTCATGGAGGATCACTAACTACAGCTGGCAAAAGATAAAAGAAATAAAAAAACATTGACATACTGAGAAAGATAAACTTTTGTGGAAATGCAAATTGACGAATTTGACTCTCCAAAATATTCACAGTAGATAACAAAAGGTTTAACACTGCCGCATTAAAATAAGTGTTTAAACCCAGAAGTTAAACGTTCCCCTTAAGGAGATATTCTTAGAAAAGAGATTTCCTCCTCAGATGATGTAACTTTCTCTTCGCAGAGAATTTCGAAATCGACGTTCTGGGTCCTCGCGGGACCGTCGACCGTCCGGGCTGGGAAACAGATGGTTGCGATCGGTGGGAATTGACGGAAATCTAATTACGTTCACAGAACAAGCTGCGACGGCCCGGAAGATTCTCACTTGAAAGGAAGGGGAAGCAACTCGTCCGCTTAAATCAGCTTTAAGCCGTCGAGCGATCGAAGCATGGGCCAGGACACGTCCTACTAAGGCCGGAACTTCCTAAAGCAAATGGCTTTCATAACTTATTTTTTATTCGCTGATGTACTACAGGATGAGATATAAATCAGGAAGAAATGAATTGCATTATATGCCATAAGAAGTCACGATGATAAAACTGCTTTTCTTTTGTTTCTACGCTTAGGGAGGGCGCCATGTTTGAATTTGTAAAATCGGCGAATGAAAATAAAACCTTTCGTTTCGATACTTTCTCGAGGTGAGTGAGATATTGCGTTGTAGAAGTTTACAGGTAGATTAGCAGCGGTGATATAGCCAGAGGTGATTGGAGAGTTCTTAGCAAGCATAACAGAAAGAGTTAGACAGTTCTTAGCAAGCATAACAGAAAGAGAACTGCCTGCTTTTGAATAAATTAAGAATTCCGTTTTGGGGAAGAAACGAATTATGTAAAATGATGGCATCTCAATATTGAACAGGGAAATATTTATTTTTTATTCCTTCAGTAATGGATACTCTGCTTTTTGTTTGTAATTTATAAGGTCATATAACTTTACTCAAATGATCGCTCAGTGAAAGGAGGAGTGTGATAGACCACATGACTATTTCTACATGATGTCTGCTACTAAACGAAGAATGATCTCAGAAATATGTGTTTTTTTCTGAGTGTCTTCAAGTGGGAGACTTAATGGAGGTACTGAATCGTTGTAAATAACGTTTTAATTTCGGCTGCGCTTAATAAAGCCTAGAATTCGTTGTCGGTTTTGATATCATATTTTTACATTACTGTACTAGTGACTCAAACTCGCAAAAGACGGCATTCATGTGGAGACCCTTCATCAACCAGGAGGGTGGGAAAGGTCGGCAAGTGATGTTTCAGAATGAAGAATAGGTAGAGGCTTCTATAGACGTTGACTGACGTTAGACATGATACGACATGTTAGATATCAACATAGTTATAACATAACATTAAACGCTGATGACGCTGCTCTACTTTTCAATTAACACCGAATTTTTAATAGCAAAAGATCACATCCAAAATCATCTTGACGAATACATAATTCGGACACAAAGTCCATCGGTGAGTAAAAATTAATCTTGATAATAGTGTGGCAAACTGTTCTTCTTATGTAGACCACAATATCTAACAGCTTACAATACTAAGAAGGATTATGCCATGGGCCATCACAATAAAGAAGTTCTTTGTCATTTTATTTTATAAAAGATTAAAATGGAAAGTATACATAAAAAAGAATAGCAAAACAATTAGAATAAAAATTCCCAAATTATTTCCCATAATAAATCTTCGTTGAAAATTGAACGTCGAAATTTCTATTGAAATCAATTATCCTTCCCACCGTAATATACGGATGTTTAATTTGGGGAGGCGCGGCTTGTAGCACTGAAAACCAAACTAAAGAAATCCAAAATAAATGTCTTAGATCAACTCTATATGCTCTTATGTTTATTATCAAGGTACAAGTTAATCTGCAATTAAAAGTTTTAAAGAATAATAAAAAACTAGTTTAAACTGTAGCCAAAATAGCTTGTAAGTTTTACACGAACGTACAAAACTTCCCCAAGTACTATATTATTTAACATTAAAATAAATACAGTGTATACGAGTATATAATCATGTTATCCTAAAGAAAAAGTTGAACCCTCCTGCGATTAAATAACGTTCTCTATACTATGAATATTACTCCATATATACGTTCGTATACGAGAAAGTAAAAGTTATTTTTTCAACGGCTTGTCACGTTTATTCAAACTACTTCTAATTTCACTCACGTGTAGCGGTATATAAAAGCCCTCATTTTTATACGCTTCTAGAAAAACAAATTTTAATTATTTATTTGTAAGGTCCAACGGCCGTCGTTATAAAAATAAATACAGTTAATTTTAATGAAGGCAAACATCTCAGGGTAAATAAAATGTCTCAATTAGTTACCTCTCTAAAAGTGAATCCAGCGTCACAAGTTATTATGAAGAACATTTAAGTACAAAAACAAAACGTTTCATTCGTTACGATTCGAGCAATGGAATCGAGAATAGATAATGGAAAATAATTGTTTTACTCTTGCTCATTAATGTTATCATCCAGGTTTTAAGAATAACACTTCCGCATATTGAATATTTTATATGTTGACCTGTATGCACCCAGTGTGTATACTTCCTAAGAGTAAGGAAAAATATTGATTTCTAAACCGAACATCTTCTGGGCCTTTCTTTGGAACGCTGGCGCTTACTATTATATACTACTTGAACCCACTTAGGTATTTTCAAGTTCTTTTGAAAAATGTGACAATGCTAATGTTCGAACACGGATGTTTAGATTTCACAAAGCAGTTAGCGTATATTTTCAACCGTCTCAGTCGGTCGTAACGACTTGACAGTAAAAAGAGAAATAGACAAATTGCACGTTTTGAAAATTAAGATGTTTTAATAATATTGCCTTCCTTTTTCTACTTGCTAGAGTACAAAAAATTCAAAAATATAACATTTCCTAGCCCTCAGACATTGCGAATGTTTGGTAGTCAAGGTAATTCGTGTAGCAATTGTAGCTAAGCAATTGTGCAAATGAGTGTTGTGCAGCTTCTGTTACTTTACCTTTGTTTGGCGAGTAAAAAGGACCCAACTGCTATATCGAGATCCAGTTGCGTGCAGCCACGGGCACCAGTATCTGCTTGCTCACACGCCTAACTGAGCATTACCCCTTCATTTAGTCATGTTGCAATGTCTTCTCTTGCATGCACTACGCACATGCTGCCGCTAGTCGTCTCTCATAACACCAACTCCTCACCTGCACAAAAACTGCAGCGCGCGAGGTCGTCACCTTCCGAACAGCACACAAAGCGCCATTCGGAGGGCGAGGGCCTCGCACTCATGGGGCAAGGCCACTGCGAAAATTACCAACACCCCTTAGTAACGAAATAGGTTTGCGGGGAATATGTTTTTACGTTAGGGAACGTGTGTTGCTGTAGCTTGGATTGTGAAATTATATGAGCAGTCTGGTAACAAAGGGAAATGGTAGTTTGAAAAAGTGTTTTGAAAACGAGCGACTTTAGGAGCGAGTTTTCAAATTTGTTCGAATGTAATGAAGCAACATTATAAACGTGTTGCACACTATATTTTTTTGTATAACGTCATTATACATTATAAGAGAATCAAACTTAATTTTGCAAAACAACTTCCCTGTGACGACTCGGGTATTTGACATCGTACGAGTAAACGGTGATTCCCTTTAGCTCTACCTCCCCCCGATTCACTCGTTACGATTGGCTGAATGTCTTGTGACGCAATAATTCGTGAGATAAAAGCAAATACGTCATCATTTGTGCCGTAAAATGCCACATTATTAACGATTTCTTGCAACAGAAAATGTTCTTTTATAATGCTGGAATACAAAAAAAAAATTTTTTTTGAAGACTCAGTAGCTAATTGCCCGTACGGGAAAACGTCGACGGTTAGCGTCCCCGTGACCACGTTATTCTGCGCCTAGCGACTTAGAGAGGACGCAATTCTCGTGAAGCTAAACTCGACAACCAGATTCTAAAACAATGTAGAAAAGGGGCCAAGAGACTGACTTTCAAATTTGGAATTTTGTCTTGGACAAGAACACAAGCCAATTTGAAATAAGATACAGGAGTTTGATAAAAACCGTGTACCCCATTTTCCGAAAACAAAAACCACAACTAACAAATAGCTATATAAAAAAACACATTAGTAATGTTTTCTTTTCTACTATCTAGATTACATTAGCTCCTAAAATGTAACAATTTCTGGTCTTAAGATATTGTGAAATAAGACTACTAGTAAGGTGTTTTGAAAGTTATGTATATTTATTATTCTACCTTGGTTCTACCTTTAATTCTTAAAATTACGTATATTGCAACATTTAACACCTGCAATCATGAACGAAATAAGACGTCTTCAAACGATATCAAAATTATATGCAGTGAATTTATGAGTTTAATTAAAATTTATAATGTGAATAATTTACGTCGATGTATCACGAAGACTACTTTTCGGTAATTGTTATTAAATATTAATTGTATGACTTCTGAAAATGTAAACATCACCCATTTTGACTTATCGTAAGCTGAAGATATTACCCTGTTAATTCAGCTATTTTCGAGAATTTAATTATTTTATGAAAAAAACAACATACAATACAAATTTAAAAAGGAAAATATAACAATAGCATGTTATCAAGAAGAGGCTCCTCAGATTACAATTTTGGTCCACAATTTTCGCCTCCCCCGTCATCTTGCCGCCTTAGGCCCGTGCCTCCTGTACCTATGTGTAAATCCGCCCCTGTTTGCAAGTATTATGTCAATCAAGTGTTTATATCAAGGGGAAGATTGAAACCGTTAACTCTTGATGAGGAAATTAGACTAATTGAAAACCATGAATTCACAAAGAAAATCCCTATCGTCAATAATGTAGTTGTATGAGGTAGTCCAAAACATATTAAACTTTAATACTTTTTCTTTAATACTAAGGTTCAGATGTAACAATGAAAACTGGACCTGTGTCGTCTTTATAAATGTATTTTGCTTCATTGTTTCAAAAACTTAAAAATAACCTGTGGTGCAACAAAATGACACGGGCTTCGACGTCTTCATTAGTTCCCTAATCCTTTTCGTTGCAGATGTCTGCTTCTTTAACGTGTTTTGTCACAATATCTAATTTTTTGATTTGGATTAAGAAATATCATATTTGCCGCCGCACTTAATTGAAAAATATCACGAACCAAATTTGTAGAATGCAACCCCGTCAGTCTCACATTAGAAAAAAAAGCCAAATTTTTGTGCATCGAATGCTGCCCTAAAGTTTTGGCTTTACTTCTTGCCAAACGTAAATTTCTTAACAATAAGCAATATACAAGCGTGTTCAATAACTTTACGGTATATACACTTTTAATAGAAATGGGGCAAGACTCATGTATATGTGAATTTTACAATGGCGAATGAATAACAAATTGAATAGAATTTTCCAATAGTAGTTAAAATACAAGATAAGATGTGCGATTGGGCCACTAGATTGCATATCACTCCATGAGTCGTGTCAATTTTGTAGCAAAGTCTCTTCAACCAACTGCTCAAACTGATCTTTAAAAAATCGTGACATTTGAGGGCTCGTTTACGTATTCTCGAGACATCGGGACAAATAATAAAATAAAGGACATTCCTGATTATTTGGAATGTATAGCAACTCTAAGTTGAATGAAATTCAAGCTGCCGCTTCTTAAAAGTTGCGGGAAATCGACTGTGTAGACTGTGTAGACATTCCAGGGTTTCTAAACAATTCTGGTGTGTCCCTGCGCAGTGGCGCTGCCGCAAGCGCGGTGACGCGGTGAACTGCGAGCAGTGCGAACTGCTGCCTCGCCTCTACAAGCCAGGGACACGGCATAGAATCGATTCTTAGTGAATTGGTTGAAATGACTCAAAAGGTTATACATTTTTCATTACGTGCAGAAACAATTCATGATTAAATAGATTCTGTTTGGAGAGAATTCATCTATATTAATTCATCAAAAATATAACTCAAAATTATGTTATCTGCATGCTTATACGAAACTTAAGAAAGTAAAACAAGTATTGCCACATCTACTTTCCTGTATTATTAGTTTCAGTTGCGCAATATAATTATTGTATGCAATTACATTGTGTGGGTATTATTTTAATTGTTACGAGGCGAATTATCACTTCTCTTTACCAATCAGTCCATTTAGAGCTTCTCTACCAAATTTTATTTCGTAGATATTTGCAAATTTAAAATTTATTGCATATTAACCTAAATTCTTGGAACAACGAGAAAAACGTTGCTAATATTATTTTATTGTCCAGTATAATGAGAGGAATGGAAATAATCTTCCATAAACAATATTTATTAACCAAACAATTAGTAAAATACTATACAACAATGGAGTACACAGTATTTCTGCGGAAACCACCGAGTTTATATAATATTATTTATTTTTCAATTGTGTACAAATTGTATAGTGTAGCCCGGTAAGGTGATAGCTAGCTATCCGGTGGTGGATGTACCTCATAAAGTAATATATACAATAAAATTTTGCATGAAGAATATGACCTATTTTCACCTTAAATTCATTAAAAATATGTTGCCTGATTTTCTTGAACGGAAACCTGTCTCGGAAATGAACGTATCCACTACATTATTTGTTGATTAAAATTAATTATTGATTATTTTATAATGACAAAATTTTTCAATTTCTTATAACATATAAATGACTAAAGATTCTAGAGATCCGAGTTAGTCACACACACACACACACACACACACATATATATATATATATAT
>BOPP01000031.1:5760220-5770231 GCA_017312745.1 Gryllus bimaculatus
ACTCAACAGTTTGAGGCCATGCGGTGGGGGATTCTTAACACTAACTAGTTCGAATTCAGCCGCTCTATGGAGAACTCAAGCAGCCAGCTGCTCTTATTGGTAGTTTACGTGAGTTTTCCGATTAATACATGGGAAAGTCGGGGAGCAGTAATCTTAAAAACGGGGTACGGATCGCGCGCAATCTTTCCTTCCTCTTCCTTGTTCTCTCCTCTCCACCAACATATATAGACTTACACTTACAAGTACCACACATCTCGGGAGACTAGCTGAGACCAGATGAAGCCGTACCCCGCTGAGGGAGATACCTGTAGGAAGAAGTACCCCGCAAGTCGATTTGTAAGTCAGCGTAGCATCTCACCATCCGGCAATAGGGGACACCGGTATTTAATGGTATTTAATCATGCACTACTCTAACGGAACATGAACATAGTTGACGTTCATGGAAACGTCAATCAAGCAATCAATCCAGTTGAACAGCGTCTCCGCTAGGGAAGGGAATTTAGCTCGTCGAGAGCTCTGACTAGAATCCCTAAATTCAGCGAGTAGCGTAACTGAACGGCCATCGCCATTTGATATCCTTCCTTTCGAGTACTTTTTCTTATGTTAATTTAATGTTTTATGAATCAGTCAGTGTTTGTATTATTATTATTATTATTATTGTTTATTATTTTGCTATTATTGTTAATCCTATAGTTGTTACTATAATTATTGTACAATTATTATTATTATTATTATTATTATTATTATTATTATTATTAATATAAATATTTTGCTTATTAGATATATTATCTCATTTATGTAATTAGCTGCTCCAGCGTTATACCCAATTGCAGTTTGAATAAATATATCTTATCTTTTACTCAATTGGGCCGCCAGGCAGCATTTACGAGTTGAGAAGAAACAATAACAATCGGAGACATTATGGAGAATTTCTCGTAGTTTACCATTGGCATTTTCGTAGATCGCTGCTTCCCAGTTCACGCACAGAACCGCGAAGTTCAACTGGACATAAAATGGCGGATTCGGCGGCGTGAAGGGAACGCGCTTCTCTCTGTATCTAGGGACTCTAGCGGTGACGGGAACGAGCAAGTGGAATGGCGGGATCTCTCCCTGCACCTCGGTCGGCGTTGGGTCAGGCGACGTACGTCGAAGCGCCATCCGCTGCATTCGTGTTTCATGCAAATGGCACGTCGCGGCTCGGCGGCCTCATTTAAATATATTGAAAAATGTAGCCTTCGATCCATCAAAAAATGATCTGTCACGATGTGAAAAAAAAAAAAACGCTTTCCCCTTCCTTTATTTTTCTTCCCATTCTTTTCTCGTTCTCTCTCTCTCTCTGAAATTATTTAAAGCAAACGTAATATATGCGTAAAAGTGATTTGGTTATTCAGTTATACTATCCTATTAAAAGGTGAATTTGAAAGCGCAGGAAATTAAAGAAGTTTGGAAGAACTATTTAAAAATTTTGAATAATGGTCCTGCGCCTAAAGCGACATTTTATCAAAATGGAAAAGTTTGTTTGTTTGCAGATGAAATTTATTCTCTACAATTAGTACTTTAAATGATTTTTGAAATATTGTTTGGAAATGATATTAACTTTTACGCAATTTTCAGTGAAATGTGAGTAATAACTATCAAAGTTGAAATTTATATTGCAGTTTGGTAGAGGAGAATACCTTAACACGGGCCCCCATTTTTAGTTTTCGAATATTCATAAATCCCATTTTGTGCACAATTAATTAAAAATATTTGCGATGCATACCTTACTTAGTTATAAAAATGATTCATTCTCTTTAAAATATTTGAGCAGTTTATGCAGTTTAAGTATATATTTCCCCCCTAAACATTACACTTTGTGGATTTAAAAAAATGTTTCCTAATGTGAGCCCCTTGAAAATTTGCAAGAAATGGTAAAATCAATGGAATACTTCCAATAGTTTGAATTTAAGTATCATTTTACAAAAATACAAATTTAACAGCTTATACGTAAGAAATTGTCTTAAGTGGTACAAGTCACATATATTAGCATCTTTTTCCGACTCCACACATTCTATATGAGCCCAGAGTGAACACAATAGGCACATAATTCTTCTACAGTCCTTCGAAAATTTTACAATGCAAAATATGCACTCTGAATCTTTATCTGTGAGGGAAGATATCACTGGTAAAACTTTCAATTCGGAAGAGCCAGATGACATGTTCAATCCCTCGCTGCAGGTGGAGTCCTCCCTTTGCTTTTTGTTCAACTTACACTTTTCTTAACACTTTTCGTCTTGGCAAGGATTAAATTCTGCAATTGCCTCTTAACCTCTTTCTTCTTCTTTCCCTCTCAAAGCTGATAGGCTTCAGAGTATGCTCTTGCTTTTGACGACTATTAGACATCTGAGATATAAGAAGCGACAAATAATTGTATTTGCTTAACAAGACAGAACATTAGGGGCCTGCATTAGGAACCTTTGGGATGGCTCTGGTTAGACACCAGTATGTTTATATTCAAAATGTCAATAAAATTTTTGTAAGGTAATTAAAATAAATCACATTATCCTACAACAATATTTTGTAATGCCACCTTCAAGATAATGTAATGGTAACGTACCGATGAAGTGGTGAAATCAGGCAACTGAGAATAAGCACTTGTGAAAACTTTCCTTTTCACTGGCCGCACTAATGGACGACAACCCGGGAACAAAAGAAGATGAAGACACTATCGCTTGACTGGGCTACGGTCTTGCAAAAAAACTAATATTTTAGTACGTTTCCAACAGCTAGCATCACTCAGCTGAGCTGTAAATCAAGGGGCTCGCATTAGGAACCGAGCCCGGGTTTAGGTAGTTTCCTATATTTGAGATACTTTACGTGTGCAAATATCAAAATTCTATCTAGTTTATCAACAGAGATATTACAGTTGAAAATTTGGAAAGGAAATCTAATATTTCAAATTTTATGAGGGTCTACTTGGTGTGCTACTTTTTTTATATTTTACGTAAAATATCTGGAATGCTTTGCAAAAACACACTGAAAAACTTGAAGGCTGTGACTCTATTTCTTCTTTGAAAAATTACTCTCTGAAAATTGAAATTTGTTCATTCGCGTCCGATATATTTGGTTACAAACATTACCCGAATAAAATAAAATAGGCAAATATATCTTTGATTTGTTGACCAGAGTTTACTGAATCCAAAAGATTACAGTTTAAAAAGCTGAAAAAACCTAGCTCTGAGTAATGTAAATACCGTAAATATCTACAAACGCGAAATATTGTCGCGGCTTAAAACAATAATGGCCGTCATTTATGAACAATTTATAATAAATATTTTTAAAAGGTTTTTGGACAAACAGACCTTAAGGACATTAATATGTAGAAAGTATTTTTCTGAGATGGTGAGGTGACTAATTTATTTAATTATTGAACACTTCAAATGGAATAACAGAATAACAAGAGCAAGAAGTTTTTTTATACCTGCTACAGTTCATCCGATCAATATTTCTTATCTTAGATATTTCTTCAACTCTTTACTACACGTGATTGTTTTAACGAGATACTCTATTCACAGATGAGCAAAGTGGAATCCGCGTTTCAAAGGATAGGATGTATTGGTCTCTCATGTAATGGGGTTTCTTCCCGCCGCACCCACGAGAGTGTCGAGGGACCGGGCGAATGTAAATTGGGGACCGATAAATCCCTCCATATTTTCTCCATAATTTGGAACCAAACCTACTCGCGTAAGGAAAAGGTGTGATTGAGCAGATAAACGCTTTAAAGGGGCAGCTTCCGCCGAGCTGCTGTCCACCTTTTCCTTGTGTTTTATTGAAAATCATCCAGACTCGCTCCTACATTAAAATAAATGGCAAAGAAAGAACTAGAATATTGTCCAAATTTCAGGTTCAGTGTTACAGAATATTACCTGAGAAAAAGGAAGAAATAACAACGGTAAGATAAACAGAATTCATTCAATCAACGAATTCAATCAATTGAATGAAAACCATCATTAACCAAATCATTTTTCGAAAGAAATATGCCAGTTACTATGGCTGGAAAATTGGGGAGGGAGTTTTTCCAAAAGAAATGACTTCGAAAATAGTGTCACCTTCCCCTTTTACCTGGAAGGGGATGAGGTCCCCAATTTACACATGCCCTTCTCTGAGTTGGTCCCCAATTTACATATGGGTTACATATTTTTTTGGCACCCAATTTACATACGCCAGAGGGACCTACTTTTCCCCTTATTTTAGGTGTTACCGCTGTAATACGTAGGATACAAAAGTTGTTAACATCTTATGGCAATCCTAGTATACAGCGCGCTGAGTGTTGCGAGTAAAGATTGATCGAAAGCCAGGAATCATTTGAAGATTGACGGAATTTATAGGTAGAAGATAGAGAAAAAGGTTCAGACAATCAATAGTGTGTAAAAAGTTCTGAAACAAAACTATGCATTAAAATATAGCTTGGGGTATGCCATAAAGTATAGCAAGTTCTATTGGACCTCTCCCGACTTAAGTTATTTGTCCTTCAACAAATATTATTAAAGGAGTTGTGGTAGGATATCTTTGGCATTTTTAAAATAATTAAAGATGTTGTCATTGCCAACAATGTTTTTTAATTCAAAAGCAGCTTTTGATAGCTTAGCCATCATCATCTAGGTAGTCGTTTTGTGGCTTCCATCTAGCAGACAACTGATGATGATGGCTAAGCCATCGAAAGCTGCTTTTGAATTAAAAAACATTGTTGGCAATGACAACATCTTTAATTATTATTAAAGGAACTAAATAAGGAAATAACGTTTCTTACCCAGTGCAAGGAAATTCACTTTCATTTGTTTTCAGTAAAGGAACGAAACGAAACTGACTTCAACAATCTGTTTATTTTGCAACGAAACTAAATTTACCTTGACTTTCGTTTCGTTTCTTAGAACGAAACTAAATTCACGAGGATATAATTTTGTTACAGCGGCACAGAAACAAAAGGTTTCGTTTTGTTTTTATCATCCTCACTTTTGATAGTTTGCTATGTTTTAATGCTTCTCGGTGAACCTGAAGCAATTATTTTACTCTTTGATATATTATGTGTTTTCTGGTATTTATTCACGTTTCACCAATTTACAACTCTCAATTTCTTGGAAAATGTTTCATTACAAAAATGTTTTCTTTTCAAAGTCTTGCAAACATTCATAATTAATTTTTAAAGATGTGAAATAATGTAAACTCTTATTTACGTTACCTTTTTAGCATGCATTTATGTTAAAAAATTCAGATTCATTGTGAAAATTAATGATTTAGATTGATCTCATCTATTCAGATGCATCTAATGATAAATAATTCCATGTTATATAACTAATTATTTTGAGAACATTCAGGATTCAGAATTAATTTGTCATTAGTACGGAACGGTTTGTAAAATAGTGTGCCTGTTTCGTTCCAAATAAGACATGACTTAAGCAAATAATAATAATAATAATAATAATAATAATAATAATAATAATAATAATAATATTGACATGTGGCTTACAAGTCCACAATTTGATGCAATTTCAATTGTTAGTTTGAATTATTTCAAACTCTATCAACCGTTAGAGTTAAAACGTATGTTCTGTTCTTTGAAATGACGTCCATTCTTTTTCATTGAGCCGGACCCTTTTGCATCAGCTGGCATTGGATTGCTTCACTAGAATTGTTCTGACTGTTATATCAGCCGAATTACAAAGCACGATAAGTTGGAAGGCATACTTTTCTCAGTGCTATCTATCGGAGAATTCACGAAGCCCGCTCAAAAAAATAAAGAAAAAAGAAGTCGCCAAACATAAATCGGGAAATTATCGTCGTCATAAATACGTTTTCATAGGAGTTAAAATAAATCTGAAACAGCCAATTCGCATTAAAACCCTTTCCATCTGAATGTAAACGGAAGGGACGCGAGTTGGGGGTACGTTGGAGCCAATCTACTTAGGGTCGTAAAGTTGGTAATTCTGGCGCTGGGCTGCTGTTTGGACTCGGTTAATCGGCTCGCGGAGGAGACCGAGCCGCTGCGACAGCTCTGTCCTCGTCTGGAGGGCGTCCGCGTGCCTCACCCGATCTCGCGTCCCCTCACACGTCCCCAATTACACCACGCGCGTAAGTCTCGATGGGTAACGCGCAGGTGGAGAGTGCTTCCATAGTTTGAATTAAACTTTTTGATGAGGGGAGGAAAAGTGGTGGGAGTGAAGAAGTATCTGCGCGGTGCCACAAATTATCAGCGTGTTTTAGAGCTCTCGTGGGAAGCAGGAACCCTGAGGACTGTCATAGGGAATCTCGTTTTTTATTTGAATGCACTCCATCCCTTTCTATATCGTTTGGGCAACCATAACTTAATAAAAAGTTGCGATATCTGGAAGTAGATTTCACTCTTTTTCAAGCCAATTACGATCAAGGTTCGATATTTTTCTTTTAGAAGTCTTTTTCGGTTGAAGTTTTAAACTACTTCAATGATTCTTTAGTCGAAGTGTTTTATATAAAATCAGATACTGTTAACAAAATTGGACTATATGACTGAGTTTTTTTATCTTTCTTGCATTTATATGAATGTATTGGTTTTAAAAAATGTTTGCTTTAGCATTAAAAATTGTAAAGCAGTAACCAGAAATAAATAAATGAAAGAGATTTTTTGCCCTGTCGTATACGTATATACCGCGTATAAAATATCAGTAGTTATGTTTTTCTCCAGCTTTGCAGCGTAGAGTCAAGAGAGATAATTCTCGTTAGTAATCACTATTAGTATAGATGGGTTCATTCTTTTGTAATTGAACACTAAAGTTGTTCTTTAATCATTTCGTGTGTAATATGTAAGTCCTTCGAAATCAATGAATTTGAATAGTTCTTGTCTTGAATCATTTTCTGAGTTATATTTCAGTAATGAAAAACGACACAGTTTCGAGATCGATAATTTGAAAGAAATGGGGTGGAAGGGAACGAATCCTGCTTTTGGCAGGTCAATTGAATTCTCAATTATAATAAAGTCCGACTAATCAAACTCGCCACAGGCGGTTTATTGATATACACTGTCAATTGCACCTAATTTTAGTAAAGGAAACTGCTTTAAAGCCTACAGTTGCGACGTTCGAAGACACATGTCAATTTGTGGTCAACACGGAATTTTGTAGGAAAAAAATGCAAAAAGTAGTTTTGATGTATTAACCAAATTTGTTAACTGGGGATATTCTCGAGATTTTTACTTTCTCGCCCTTACAAATATACTTTGAAGGAAGAGAAAGTTATGGAATCATGAGCCGGAAAACGGTGAATTTTCGACAGAAAAAAATTATTGTTGGGTCTTGGTAAGGAAATGTGGATAAATCCTGTTGCTAAATATAGAAAAAAATCCTCTTATACGTGGTGTAGACAGAATACTCGTACATGCTTTGTGGGTCCGTGAGAACAAAAAATCGTCTGTCTGTGTCTATTCGTATATCCGTCTGTGGTCAAAACATTAGTGCATAAACCGTTCAGCCTATTTTATTCAAAATCGATATTCCCCAATCAATCTAAATGAACTCGAGACCTTGGAAGTCTCAAATGCATACGTCGTTTTTAGAGAGTCCTTTACATGAAGCCTTAAAAACATTTAAAAAATTTTATCAAAAATGGCGCCAAAGTTTTTATCAAACTTTGTCTTGGTGTAGTGTAAAGTATGTTTAAGAGAAGTGTGATGTCTCATAATAATTGAAATCCCAAATTTTTCGAAAGTATGCTTTCGAGAAGAGTGATGTCTCATAATCGTTGAAATCCCATATTTTTTTAAAGTATGCTTAAGAGAAGAGTAATGTCTCATAATCGTTGAAATCCCATATTTTGTGAAAATTGCAAAATTTATTTTGTGGACGTCTTCCTAAAACTATTATAATGGAACATAGAGATTTCTTCCTAGATAAAATCTGTTTCTTAAACACGGATCAGGTGGAGCGGGTCATATTTTCGTTGAACTCTCTGAATTTCCGAAAATTGTTAATTTAGAAATTATGCGAGAAAATGTGTGCTATTGTAGCCCCACTAGTTTAATACCTTCATCGGTTTTGATAACATAATGCATGCCGAGTCCAATCTGCAGATTCATCTGATCATAAATTACATCGAATTTCATTGGAGCATTAAGTACAAGCAAGAACATACAATTTTACAGCTGATGTCGTGACCGACGCGACATTTACCTCTCACCTGCATCTACCTGACCTTATTTTCCTCATCGAAAGCTGTCGAATAATGCAACTCATTCGAATAGAGGTCCGTCAAAGCAGATGAATATGAAATCCATTATAAAACCCTTTGAGCAACGTTAATATTTCCTCCAAAAGAAGGCCGGAGCCAACGTCATGAAAGTGACGGGTCAACGGGCACCTTTCGCCGCGAAAACCGAAGGCAACAATTTTAATTATAGCCCGCACTCGCTTCATTAAGCTCCCGGGCCGGTGAATTACTGCAAAGCGAACGGCGGTTGCGAGGGGTGGGGGAGAGGGGCGCGTAATGCGCATTCATGCGTGCTCCGCCAGGGGCGCGCGCCGCGCTCGGCCCCGCGTCCGCCCATTGCGGTGAAATTGATTCGTTTTATTTGATTGATGCCCCGTATTGATTAATGATGATTGACAGACCACGTAACTCAGGTATTAATATCATATACGTGCCTACTAATCAGATTTTAATGTCAAATGTGTGGTTCTCCGGCATTGTGAGTAGATTACAGATCTCTTATGGCCTTCTGTTCTTCCCCCAAGGTTTTGTGTGACTTTAATAATCCATCATGTCCCAGTTAGCAAACTGCCGCCCGGGTTTTCCTTTGTACACTTAATTTTTGTTTTTCAGACAAAGATGCATTTGTAATTGAAAAAAGCGGGTTATTCTTACTATGTTCAAAACTGCGGGAGATTTCACATATTAAAGGGAAACTTGAAAAAGTCGAGCATATTTATTTATTGTCGACCAACACTGGAGAGTATTAAAGGTATAATAATAAAAGCAATAACGATGGAGTGTGAACAATAATGTTTTTTGTTAATTGATAACACAGGTACATACAAAAACTTGTCAGGCCCATAGATTTGACACATGCGTCTCTATGTATTTCGACGCACTGAATTCGAATCTGAAACGAGAAATACGCCACCACCCTCCAGCTTTTTTAAATCATGAAAAAGTACAGTGAAATTGTAGATTGTAAATTTTATTGTGTTTTTTTGCGATTTAAAAAACTGAGTGTGATTCCGTAATTCTGGTTTCAGTATCGGATTCAGCGCTTGTACATACATAGAAAAACATGTGTCAAGTCTTCGGATCTGACAACATTGTTTTGTGTGCCTGTGTAATTATATAATTTACATTTATATCAGAACTAACCTCTATGATATGAATTATTAAATAAGAGATTTAACTTAATCACTGAAACAGGAAGGACTGTATTACTCGAGTTTCAGAACTACAGAGGTCCGTAAATTATGCCGATAAAAAGTAATGTAGACTTTTATTCATTTTTGAAGAAAGCTTACTGCACTCATTGTCCGGTCGAAATTTTTCGTTTTTGAGAAAACTTGAGTTGTACGTTTTTCTAAAACTTGTAGTCTTGGACATAGCACTCTTTACGTAGCAAACACAGATTCGAGAATGCGAGTTACTTGAAAGTCTATTTGAAGATTCTAAATGAAACGTTTTCGCAACCTAAATATTCTGAACCCGGGACCTAAACCTTCCCGGGCAGAGGGCGTTTCGTGTAGATGGTCGAGGGCGGAATCGAGGATGCAGATCGGCGCGGGTTTGCGGTTAAAGGGGAGGCGCCACGGCGCGGCGGCAGGGGATCTCGTGCAGCGGTGCGATGCGGGGAGAGCGGAGGGGCGGGGAGCGAGGACGTCAGCATCCGCAGGCCCGGGGCGATAATTTGCGAGATGGTCCCAGCGAGTCGCGGCGTCGCGATGCCGCCTCCCCGGCGACGGCGCGTGAGTGGCAGGCGGCGGCGGCAGCGACCGGGGCGCGGTCAGGCGCACGGCGATGGTGGCC
>BOPP01000031.1:5770256-5784392 GCA_017312745.1 Gryllus bimaculatus
CAACACCGAAATTTTTTTTTTTTTTAAAAAATTTTTTTTTCCACGAAGACCTTAAGAAAGGGGTAATGAAGGAAAGGACCAGAAAAGGAATACTATTTTTCTTGAATTTTTCAATTTTTTTTTAAATGAACAAAGAGGGAATTAATGAACATTAAATGTTTGGGTTAAAATCTTAATAAATACAATAACTGTAGAATTCCATTAGAAGTATATTTCCTTGTCCATTTGGCCCAACTGAAGGCCTGTGGCGTAGGGGCTTTTTGTCAAAGTAAATGATAGCGTTATGAACATGTCGCGATAAAAATAGAACCAATATTTTTAAAAAATAGAAGAATAAGCCACAGTTCGTCCAAAAAACCCTTGTAAAAAGATATCAGAGTCCTCGCTTTTTTTTGTTCTCAATGGTAAGGATATCCTATAAATAGTCCTTCAATAACAAAAGACTGGGTGCTTGCAAACATGAGAGATACAGAAACCTTGCATGGCACAGAGACAAGACAAGATACAGTTCAAGGGCGGAAAAGCTTCAGGTTCGTACAGCAATAGATTCTTCCTCAGTCAAACATTTCAGCATTGCAATCTTAATCTAATATATGAACTGCTATGAAACCAAAAGTTTGACGTCAGTTTATCATTCTAGTTATAAAGATATTAGGGCCGCCAATATTATCAAATAAAGGCACGTTGAAATTTGTTAATCAAGGTGGTAGTAGAGATTATAATCAACCCCGAAGCGCGTTACTTGTAATTAGCGGACGTGTGATGTTCAATACTTTTCGTAACACATGCTTAGAAAAAAATGATAAAAACGAGAATTTCAATGTCATGCCTTAAAGAGTACTTTTTGGTGTCTGTGGTTCCTTGAAACCCTAGGTATTATCCATACATGTATTACGAAACGTCAATTAATTAGCGTTAATTAGCATAAAATCGGGAGACTCTTCTGAACTAGTAAAAAAAATCAGAAGCATAAAGCATAAAACAACAAAAAATGCATAACCCATAAACCATGCTGATATCCAATAACTGATCCACTCTCCCAACGAAAAAAACGGGGAAAGCGTGGTAGCATATGAAACCCTGACAAAAACCAGAGAGATGTCGATCCGCCCAACCAGAGATCGAACATAGGGAATGACTTAAAGGGGATTTGTTGTGCTTTACGGTTCTTTGAAACAGGTATTACAATATCAGTAATACGAAAACGTCAATTAGTAACGTAACTTCAGCATAAATCCGGAGAAATCTCTGTACTAGTAAAAAATCAGAAGCAATAAGCATAAAACACAAAAAATGGCATACCCATAACACTGCTGAGCCAAATACTGATCCACTCTCCAACGAAAAAAAAACGTGGGAAGCGGGTGGCCATACAGAAACCCTGAACAAACCTAGAAGGAGATGTCCGATCCACCCAACGGCAGGAGTATCGAACAAAGGGAGGGAGGCTCGATGGTAGGAAACCAAAGCAAGAAATGCCCTTCGCGGGAACAGGGAAAGAAGGGGGCGGTGGCGCAAGAGCGCGGGGCTGCACGCCTTCAGCCTTTTGTTTATGAGCCGCAGTACTCGCCGAAAATGACGCCCCGTTTCTCTTCCCGGCGGCGGCGGCCGCGCCGCAACGCACCGCTTCAATCATTGCGAATTGGGGCCAAAAGCCGCTGCGCAATTGAGAACGCGATTACGGCCCCACACACACACCTCGCGCGCCACACATGGCGGCCGCACTGGGGCGCAGACGGCAAGAAAGCGAGTCACAAAAGAGGAGGAATGGTGGGTAGTTGTTTTTTGTTATTCGTACCACAGACTGCGAAACATTTCATTGTAAATTAAACCGATTCGAAAATTGAATTGATTAGGGCTTTTGGGTGCGTTCGACTGCAAGCGGCGGTGGTTAGTAACGGTTACCTTTCGCATTCTGCGATATCAAAGTAACATTGTTTTTATATTTATAGTTAATCACAATGGTTTCATATGATTTAATCGACTCATATTGCTTCCGGGTTCGAACATCATTAGTGCCCGTAGTGTAGTGATCGTTTTTTTTTCTGGCGAGTAGTGTCGAACGACGATATGCTAGGTTCTAGCGAAAATATACCGACTTTGCGAGTTTCACTACAACAGGTATATGAAGACAGCAAGATAACCGAGACGCTGCCCGAATGGTCACTCTCGACATCGACGCATTGTATGGTAATGTACATGTGTAAAGTGTATGTGGGTGGTGTATGTGAGGTGAAGGGAAAGGAGAAGGAAAGATCACGCGTTGTCTGTACACCCGGGTTTGTTTAGGAGACTGGTGCTTCGGTAACCGCAATGGAAATAGATCGCCGATCAGAGCAGCCGGTTGCAAGAATTTTCCTTGGAAACAACGGCTGATCTCGAACTAGCTAGTTGAAAAATTCTCTCTCGTCGGGGCTCGAACCCTTGGGCAACCCGGTGAAATGCACTGCTGTGAACATCAGTTTTCAACCCTTGGGCATTCTATCCCGATACGATCACAATGGAATTATAGCGATCAAGTGCAAGGGCATGAAGCGAAATCATTCCCAGGCGAGCACGGAAATACCATATACTTAAAATTGTTCATTACAAGAAATGTGTTAATGTGTGTTACTTAGTAAACAAAACTATTATTTTTTTGAACTCTTTTAGAAATATTTTGTTCCTTCGAATTCGAACACGGAAAACGAATTAATATTTAATAGTTAATCAACTACAAAAACTCCTATCTTGGATTCCGTTAATATATCACTAATCTTTTTTTTAGCTTTCGATCTCTATCAAGATAGCCATCGGTACATAACTTTCTTACATATAGAATAATTCTAACGACTAATAGTATTGAGGCTATTCCTTCTTCTTTAATTGGCAATATAAATTTACCAAGTTTATTTATTTAATTCGCTTTGCTCGCCATTCCTGCTACATAGGCAATATAATTTAAATTAAATCGCAAAATACACCTCCTGATTTTCACCCTTTCAGTTTGGACGATCTAATTAACCTCATGTTATGAACATCTAAATATATTTCATATCACAAATTAAACTCTCATTCAAGATGTCCATGCATTCTAAGCTTAATAATCCAAAGAAATAAGTCGAGGTGATCCTCAATTTGTCGATTACGGCTTGGGAACATAACTTGATATCCCTTAAAGCTAACAAAGCATTTGTAAGGGCCCAGATCTGATCATTTAATAATTAATGCACGATATGTAGTTAGACAAACAAGGCGTTGAGGTCTGCATTCAACCAACAAACCAAACTCAAATATTTAAAAATATATTTCTTTACGAAAAGAGGGTTGTAAAAGCAAGCGTATTACTCGAATGTTCTACACATTTCTATCTGCTTCAGAATAATATGCCATTTAGGTAAGTTAGTCCCATCAAGAAAATGTTACGCAAATCTTAGTATAGTTTTGTGTAATAGGGAGTACGATACTTTGTTCAAAATCTCTATTTCTTTGCTGTCAGTATCTATGCAATTTACTAGAAGGACATGGAATAAATAGAATTTTTCCGCTCTTAACGGATCACTAATTTCAGAAGTCATCTATTAGGATATGTTACATAAAATAAATTCACATTGCGCATCTTCCTTGGGGCCAAAGTTGGGCGGAATTGCATACACCATTATGTAAGTATATAAGTTTAGCACAAATGAAATCCGGATTTATATTTTTCACTATTCTAACATTAAATATATTCAAACTATAACAACAAATAATAACGTATGTGTCACACGCCATATGACGTACGCATCGACATATGTGATTTTTTCTAATAATCGCTATCTCATTGGAAAATGCTGCAGTATCAAATTATTCTGGCCTTTCCTCCTGGATTTGACAGTACAGGTCGCAGCTCTTTCATGAATGAAATTAGTGGTGCTGCAGCAGCAATATATTTTCTCGCATTATTTAACTTGGCAATTTTCGAAACCTCCCAGAGAGTTCAAGAGAATTGGATATATAGATACTCAAAAAAAAAAATGCCTTGAAACATAACTGTTTTGCAGCTAGCCTGCAATTGTAGCACATTTTTGTTCATAGTTTTTCCTGTGACGTAATTATTTTAATGTACGTTTTTGGCTTTTAAGGCAGTTATTTCAAGCAGATGCTTCGTTCTGAACACATAGCTCTTACGTCATTTACCATAATACTTAATTGTTAGAAACTGAAAAAACTTAGGAGACTAGATATAATAAGATGCCATGATTTACGATGTGAATGCCGGAAACTAGCTTAACGGACCTAGTAAATTATTCTAGTATTGATCAATTAATTTAGTATAAATATGAATATAATATTCATACTTACCTTTAAACGAGTAATCAGTTTTGTATGAATTAATGGGCCGAAAACGAGGGTCAAAGATTTATGTAGCAAATACAGAGATGTACAAAGAATAATTTGCCCGATGTAAAATTTATAGGTGTAGGATTTTTGATTCTCCTTGAGAGCAAAAGTGATGTACAGCACATCACGAACGCACAGTAGCTCATCCGAGACCCATTAGCATTTTGCGGATTATACGATAATATTAATAATGGCAGGCGCAGAGGGTAGTATTATAATGCATTTGGGCTGAACACTTGCAGCGTGTACGTGGCGGTTCTCATTAAAGGGGCGGCGAAGATTTATAGTTAGCCATTGGAATGAAATATACCGCACGGTGTAGTTTAAGGAAAGTTCCATACGTTTCTCATTAATGGGCGAGGAATCTGATTTGCATTCGCCCTCGGTGGGGATTAACTAAACGGCCTGGCGGCATTTTTCTTCCTTTCATGGCGGCGCTCTTCATATTTTCACGCCCAGCCGCTTGCGCGCCGTACCTCCCCTCCCTTCCCCGCTCCCGCCCTCCCCCACCTCGCGTCTCCACCCTCTCCACCCCCGGCCGCTGGCGTTCGAATGACGGCCCTCAAAGCAATTACGCACGCCAGGATGTGATGACAAGCAGTGCGCTTACAAGCCTTGACCGCCAGGGCCCGAGAACTGCTGCACTGATGAAGTTAGTCGGTCGTGTGCTTGTCAGCGTCTTTTGAAAATATGCGGATGCGAACGGTGATGTAAATAAAAATCATAACTAAAGACGTTTGATTAGTCATGCAAGAATGTGAAGACATGAAACGTTAAAAAGGGAAAGTGGTCTGAAAGTAAATTAGTAAATTGGAAAATAAAAGAGTAGAGAGAACCTTTGAACTATTATTGCTAGATAGCGAAGCTTCGTGAAACGAAGACAGGCAATATAAGTATTTTAGGCGAACAATTCATGGTTCTATAATACATTATTCAGAAATATTGTTTACATTACTTCAGTTTACATACCACGAGACGCAAGTTTTTACGAGACTCCTAGCGTGGTAGCAGCTCCCGGATCTCTTCGCACTTTGTCCGGGTTGATTGATTATTCAAAGATTCTGGGCATGTCAAGGGCTAGGATCATTTGTCCGTAAGCGTAGTGCATTATTTCTCGAGAGGTGGCGGATGATCTTGCCCCGATGATGGTGAGATCCGGCACCGACATACTGTTGGCTACAGATTTATCCTCAACCAGGTATCTCCCACACCAGCCGGACACCACCCAAGGGCGGGACAAGCTTTAAGCTCCCGTCCGGCATGTGTGGCAATGTGGTTGGACGCTAAGTGTATGTGTGGGTGTAAAGTAAGGAGTGAGGACATAGAATAAGGAAGAGGAAGAAAAGATCGCACCGTCCCTGCCCGTTTGTTCGGTATTGCTCCACATTCGCCTGTGCGCACCTACCAATCCAGAGCAGCCGGCCGCTAGAAATCTCCTCCGAACATCGACAGACTCGCCCTAGCTAGAGCCCTAGCTAGTCTCTGACTAGTTGTCGAAAATGCCTACCCCCGTTGGAAGAAAATCCTAGGACCTTCCCATAAGAGGTAACTGCAAATGATGCCTGCGTGAAATTGGATGAACGCTGAGCACCTCTCGCCGGTGCACGTCTCGGAGATTTTCTAGACATAGAATATGAACGGCTGAGGGTTGGGGGACAATTGGAGACAGGGATGACTACCTATAAGCATGGCCTTAAGGATAAGAGTGACAAAAGAAAAGATAAAGAATTTTTTAATATACGTTATGTGGCCGGCGTTCTATTAGAGCACTGTTTGAGTACCTGACTGGAATTGCCTGGAATTTATGTAGAGTTGACGCACAACCCAATTTGGGGCAACCAACCTCTAAAAGTTTTCATACAGGCAGTAATGCTTAAATCCTCTTCGTATCCGCTGGTAAACAGATGGCGAAAGTCCTACCAACCGTACTTCGATACTTAGGATTCCGATTTTACAAAAACTTCGTTTCGAGAAATCTAATATCCTAATTTTAATATGTAATTCAAATTACATAGTCGTCTCATATCGTTTTTCTAGACAATACATCGGCAAAGGAAGGCTCCTGCTACTTCAACTGATGTCAATTGCTGGTGCCGCTGATTTGGAGATCCAAGGGATCGAATCCTTGGCGTCTGCAAGGATTTTCGTCACTAGCTTGTCAGCTAGATCGAATTCAGCGCTGTTCAGAGATTATATGCGCGCCGTCTGCTTTGATATGGTCATTTTCCATGGCTTCTGTGATCAACACCAAGCGATGCCGAAGCAAACGGGTCACAAACCGCGAGCGATATTTCCTTCTTATTCCTTGTTTCTTTCTCAACCCTTACTTACACACACACGCTCACGCAGCACTACGATACAGCAACTTGTCGGGGAGTACCCAGCCGGGAACATAAAACCTGTATATTTAACAAAATACTTTTCCATCTTTCTAAAACATGTATTTTGTTTTTCGATGGTGAGAGTTAATGTACGTAAAAACATTGATAGTCTCTTTTAGTAACTTTTGTTAATTAATATAAATTTTCCCGGTCACAACACAACAGAACCTAATATTAGGATCGGACAACCGAGTGAATAATTAGAACATGTATGAATAATTAACTGAATACAAAAAACAAAAGAAACTTCCAATTTAATTTATTAGTATTAATGACATATTAGTTAAATGATATCCCCAGAGCTTAAAAGTCATTACGAAGCTCTAATATTGTATATTTGTACTAATGCAATATGTAATTGCTTTACTGTGATAAACGTAAAGTAACGTAAAATCCTTAAAAAGTGTTTACTCAAATACTTTGCTGTAAATGTTTTTACAAAATATCATACATATACTATAAATGATAGGCAAACCAATTACTAAAACAACCGCACTTCTTTTTAATTCCTGAATAAAATTTGAAGCAATAAAAAGTATTTGAATAAAACCAGAGGACGCAATAAATTCAGAAGCAAATGAAATATTAAAAACATGTTATCTCTGTTCAAACATATCTTTCGGTTTCTTGATTTAAAGTTCATGTCAGTTAGTTATAAGAGAAAACTATTCTCAACCTACACCGTCTTTTTGTTTCACGTAAGCTGGAATCTCCATCAAACAGTTCCCATTTTTTACCCTTCCACCGCTTCACCGTAAGCGGGAGAGAAACTCGAGTTACCACCGGTGTTGCACAAATAAGTAGCAGAGTAATAGAGTAAGGAGACGAAACAAAGATCTATGGATCCCCGAAGTCAGTGCAGCCTTCCGCCTCTTTGGCCATATGCGACGCTCAGGAGGCAGTTTCGCTCTGCCCTGGGGGTCCATCAGTCAGTCGCGCTTCGCCAGCTCATCAGCATCTGCGGGCAATCAGCGACACGCCCGCACTTTGACGTCGGCCGCCCGCCGCCGGCCCCCGCTCTATCGCCCAGTTGCTATTCCGCATTCATTCGTCCCCACTCGCCAGCCTTTGTTTTCAAGGACGTCCTGCCCCGTTACTCTTCGGCACCGCACTCTCGGGTGGTCCATCTCGGTCTCCTCTCGCGCTGCTCCTGGCCGGCCGGTCCCTCCTCCTCTCCTCTGCTCGAAGAGATTCACTAACTACAGTCACTGCGGAGTCCTCTTCGAGCAGTAACAATAGCTAGTCAGGGTAAATCTCTGTATATTGCATATCTCATCGTCTATTGCAGATGCATGCATCTCGAGTAGACGCATTCGTTCTGCTGCCCACGAGAGGTAATCTTCTACTCGATTTGTTATCAGAGATATCTTCCAACTCAGACCTCTGCATCTCTGACCGAGATCTTCCCAGTGAACAGTCCATCTGCACCGTATCCGCATCTAGCATGCTACGTACGCTCAGCAGTAGCTAGATGCATCTGCAGACCTGTATGACAGATGACGCATCTGACGAGAGTCTCTCTGCGACATGCTCGTACGGCAGTATCTCTCTCTGCAAGGCTCTCTCTCTGGCATCTCGCATCTCGCTGCAAGTCTCTCTCTCTGTGCAGTCTCTCTCCTGTGCATCTCACTATCCTAAGTCGCTGAGCTCTGAGTGGGCGCATCCTCTGCACTAGGCAATAGCTCTCGATCGCATACTACGCATATCCGTGCGACGAGCACGGCTGGTGCCCTGCGGCCGCCGCCTGCGCGAGTCGACTCGTCCTCAAGTTGCCGGTGCGTTGATCATGCTGCGATGCCTGCACATCTCTCTGCTAGCATGCTTGCACGCATCTCTGCGCGCGAGACTCTCTCTGCCGGAACCTACTGACTGGATCTATGCGACTCCTCTTCTCTCTCTCTCTGCATCTCTCTCTCTGCATCTCTCGTGCTCTCCTGCATCTCTCTCTCTGCATCTCTCCTTCTGCAATCTCCTCTCCTGGCATCTCTCTCCTCTGCATCTCTCCTCTCTCAATGCAAATCTACATGGCTCGCTCTATACATGAGCGAGCTGCTACATAACTTGCTCCTCTCGTAGCGCTCGAGTCTCTCCGTCCATATGCTAGTCAATAGCAAGGTCGATAGGCTCTCCGCTACTCTTGGCATCATATCTCTTCCCCGTGCCGTGCATAGCATCTTCTTCGCACTCTCTATCTGAGGACTATCTCTTCTCTCTCTGTCGTACCTCTCCTCTTCTCTACTTGCACTCTCTCATCTCTCATCTCTTGCATCTCTCTCTTGATCCTACCTCCTCTCCCTTCTCGTTGACTACATCTCCCTCGGCCTTGGTCACTATTCGCTACGCTCTTGCTCTCACACTCTTACGGTGCAAGCTCGGGTGGACGACTAAATCTCTCATGCACACAGACATCCCTCTTGGTCAGTCATCGTCACTGTCTGCAGCAATAGCTTCTGACCAGTCCTCTAGTTCTGCACATCTCACACTCTCACTCAGACAATATAGCATCTACTGCATGCTATGGCTCTTTGCTAGCAGTCTATATCTGACTATTTTCTCTCCTCTTCTATACTTATAACCTTGTCAAATTCTCGTGTATCTCAGTCTCTGCAAACTCTTATCAATCCAAGAATACTCTCGTAAAGATATGTTTTGACAGAGATACAGCGACTCGTTCTTCTTTTAATGGTTCTCTATCTTCAGTTCTTTATTCCATCTCTCTGCCTCCTATCTTTCTCTATTGGGTTGCTCGACCTCACTTTGTATTTTCGGTCTCATATATATATAATCATCTCTCCAAGATTAATCCTCTATCTGTTGTCTCTTCTCATGCTTCGCTCATATTCAGACCCTATATTTTGTCTTCAGAATAAAAAGAAGTGGGTTGTTTGTTCTCCTCTCTCTCATGCTCACATTGCTCGCCTTGTCATTCATCTTTGTATACTATTCATATCTACTGTTTTCTCTGCTGTATCTCTCTCGTCTTCTTCTGCGCAACACTCTTCCGATGCATAGACGCTCTGTCTCTCTGCTATTTACCTAGTCCTTCATTGATCCGAGAGTACTAATTGTCAGCGTATTTGCTGAGCTGTTTCATCCTTTCTCTCTCGAGAACGATACTGCCAATACCAGTGAGTCTGTTCATATTTTTTTCACTCCACTCACAAATCTCGCTCATTAATTAGTCTCATATTCATACGAGCTTTTTTAGCAGAGCCTTGCTGTATGAATGTGTCCCTTTCATTATGTTATCTCTCAGTATTGTTCTTCACTTTCGACGCTTCCGACTGGCGTTCTTCTTATCGACATCCAGCTCATTTGGCACATTTATTATCGACTCTTCAAGTCTTGTGGTTCTTATTTCTCATAAATCTCACTATATGTACTTTGTTATATGACTTTTTCTCTCCTCGTCTGTGACTTTCGTCTTCTTTAGGGTGTATTTTTGACGGAGAGATGTCTATTATTTTTCCAATGAGTACCTTTTGGCATTCTCCAGGAAGAGATGTCGGACGTTCTCGGCGTGCAGTAGCTCTACCACTATTTCCATTTAAAATTTTATATGTATGTAACTTTGCTGTAGTTATTTTGTTCTGTATATTCAATGTGAGTGAGATGGTGGATCGCGAGGAGATATTATGAGGAATCAATACAAATACATGATGTCTACATGAGTATGTTATGAATATGGATGGGATAGTATTAGAGAGAATACTGTTGAAATGTATAATACTCAGGGTTATTTATGATTCACATGGTGCTGGTCTCCTGTACGCACGTGTAGTATGCGAGGTAGCATATGAGCTAGAGATGCGTGAACCTGTGTAAGTATGTAGAAGTAGTTGAGAGATCAGTCCTTAAGTTGGGATTCCATGAGAAGAAAATATAAATTTTTGAGAGGGCTTTTCGAGAATAAAACAGAATTTGAAGTTTGCTCGCTAAAAATTTTTAATTGTATCCTTTCTGTTCTCTACAACGCTATTCATCAACTTCTCAACGACATCAAAGATTGTTCTCTTCTCTTGTTATTGATGCCGTTTCTAAGATAGTTCTTGATTCAATGTTTTCTGATTTTTCATTATTCCCGTCCTCATGGCACCAATAACCTAACCATACCTTCACAACTTTCTTCCTCTCGCTTCCAACCTGGTTCAAAGCGCAGCAGGAATCACGCGCACGATTTTTTATGTATGTTGTTATATCTATAATTTTATACGATTTAATATACGATTTTTAATGTTGTTGTACCAGTAAATATATAAATTTCACCGTATCTACTTCTGTAATCCCTAATTATTGTCTATCCGAATTTTGAATTATTACGACCTCTTGTAAATCATGCGTAAAAGATTCTTCCCTTTAAAATTTGGTATATATTTAGCTTACATCTTGAATTCCGAGTAATTGCTATAAATAATGGCACAATGTTTTGTGGTCAGATAAACCGACTAAAAATACACGTTTCCGCTGAATATCATAAATAATGCTCTGAGAATTCTGCCCCGTTCTACCTAAGCTACTACTCCTTACATCCAAAACATGAATACCTACAAATGTGGTGATATGTTGCCTGTTTTGTTGACTCATCATCGATTTCCTCTGTGTTCTTTCAAAAACGAAACAAGTTATAGAAGATGAATGAAATCGCCGTGTCTTCGTAAATATGAGTTCTCTGGCATAGGGCCCCAACGCTCTCAGCTGCTCTGTCGCGTGACGCATTTCATTCGCACTCTCAACCGCGCCTCTGTCACCCGTGCAGCGACCGGCGCCCTTGCGTCGCTCGCCGCCATACCCTGCGCCTGACCCCGGCCGCAACGCTCCGCGCCGCTGCCGTGCCACCCCCACCGCCTCCGTCATCGCCGCAAGCCCCGTCGCCGCCACTACGCGAGACTGCCTCCGCCGCCGCCGCTCGCCGCCTCTAGTTTTTATTCCCCTCCCCTCTCCACCGCCTCCCTCACCCGCCGCCCGCCCCGACCCCGCGCTCCGGCACGCTGCCACGCCGACGCCGACGCCACCGCCGCTGTCGCATCGTCCGCCGACGCCGCAACCTCCACCGCCGCCGCCTGCCACTGTCAACCTGCCCCCCCCCGGCCGCCGCTGCTGCCAACCACCCGACGCTGCACTCCACCGCCCGACGACGACTACGCACCTGTCACCACCCCTAACTCCACCGCCGCCCGTCGCCCTACCACGCCTCCGCCGGCCGCCGCTGCCCGCCTGCCGACCGACGCCGTCCACCACCACCGCTTGCCAAGCCACGCCACTGCCACGCCACCACAACCGCCACGCCACCGCCACTGCCACTGCCGCGGCCACTGCTACCGCCACCGACCCAGGCGCCGCAGACCATCCAGCGCATGTGCCCTGACCGCGCCGCGGTCACGCCGGCCACTGGCACCGCCACCGCGCATGCCACTAGCCACCGTCAACCGTCCAACCGCGCCGCCACAACCAGCCGCGCCGCTGCCACCGACTCCGCCGCCTCACCACTACCACCGCGCATCGCATTGTGCCTGACCGCGCCCTGGTCAGCTGCCGCCATTGCCCACCGCCACCGCCTCGCCACTACCCCCGTCACAGTCACCGCCGCCGTGCCGCCAGACCCGCGCCGGGTCAGGCGCAGGGTGATGGCGGCGGCGACGCAAGGGCGCCGGTCGCTGCACGGGTGACAGAGGCCGCGGTGAGAGCGAATGAAATGCGTCACGCGACGAGCAGCTGAGAGCGTTGGGGCCCTTGCAGAGAACGTCATATTTACGAAGACACGGCGATTTCATCATCTTCTATAACTTGTTCGTTTTTTGAAGAACAAGAGAAATCGATGATGAGTCACAAACAGGCAACATATCACCACATTTGTAGGTATTCATGTTTTGGATGTAAGGGATGTAGGCTATCTTAAGGTAGAACTGGGCAAATTTCTCAGATGCATTTTTATGATATTCAGCGGAAACGTGTATTTTTAGTCGTTATCTGACACACGAAACATTGTGCCATTTTTATAGCAATTACTCGGAATTCAAGATGTAAGCTAAATATATACCAAATTTTAAGGAAGAATCTTTTACGCATATTACCAAGAGGTCGTAATAATTCAAAAGTTCTATAGACAATAATTAGGATACAGAAGTAGATACGGTGAAATTTATATATATACAACAACATAAAAATCGTATATAAATCGTATAAAATTATATATAACAACAACATAAAAATCGTGCGCGTGATCCTGCTGCGTTGAACCAGTTGTGAAGGAGAGGAGAAAGTTGTGAAGGATGGTTAGGTTATTGGTGCCATGAGGACGGGAATAATGAAAAATCAGAAACATTGAATCAAAATATCTTAGAAACGGCATCATTAACAAGAGAAGAGAACAACTTTGATGTCGATTGAGAAGTTATGAATAGCGTTGTGAGAACAGAAAGGATACAATTAAAAAATTCAGCGAGAACTTCAAATTCTGTTTTATTCTCGAAAAGTCTCTCAAAATTTATATTTTCTTCTCATGGAATCCCAACACTCTAATATCAATCTTGGTCAATATGTATATTATCCTTCGCAAAACGCACATTATATCCAGATTTCCAAAGTATTCTCTCTTCTACCCATCCTATTCATAAACTCATGTGCCTTATATTCTCATAAACACCTCCCATCCACCTCCACACCATAAATACAAACTATACAAAGCAAAGTTACATACATATAAAATTTTAAAAATAGTGTAGGCTACTACCGAGACCCGCATTTTCCTGAGAATGGCCAAATAACTCATTGAATATAACATCTTACCCGTCAAAATCCCCTAAAGAAGACGAAAGTCAAACGGGAAGAAAATAAATTTAAAAAGTAAATATATTGATTTATGGAAAAAGAACACAGACTTGAAGAGTCTTGTATATTCCATACTGGAATGGTCGATGAAGACAGCCAGTCGACGTCGAAAGTTAAGAACAATACTGAGGATAAATGAAAGCAACGTCTACAGCAAGGTTGGCTAAAAAAGCTGTATGATTTATAATTGGCGAGATTGTGAGGGAGGAATGAACGGTAGGTTGGAATGTCTCAGAAGGGAAGAGAACACCAGCGAAATACGGGACATTGTATTCGATCAATGATGGACAGGGAAAAAGAGAGAGACAGTCAGACGGAGAGTGCAAAAGACGGAGACAGAGAGAAACGAAGAGATAGACAAAGAGAGACAGAGAGAGAGAGAGGAAAACAAAGAGGGCTAATTAGAGAGAGAGAGACAACAGATAGAGATACAGGGAGATTTATTGAGAGAAATACAAAGTGAGGTCGAGACAGAGAGAGATAGAGGCAGAGAGTGATAGAGACAGAGATAGAGACATAGAGAGAGGCAGAGAGAGAGAGAGACAGAGACAGAAAGACAGATATA
>BOPP01000031.1:5803544-5823419 GCA_017312745.1 Gryllus bimaculatus
TTTGCCAATTTTTTGGAACAATTGTCAATAAAACGCACTGACAATTTATGACAACTCTTCATCACAGATAAATTGGCTGGTGAGGACGGTTGCAGGATCATATTTAAAGATCCAACTTTGATGAAGCAATTTTGTGCAGAATGTATCTCCATCTTTAATATTGAAGTTATAGGAAGCCGCCGAAATAATTTTGAACTTTTTCAAGTTTCTAAAATTTAAAAAAATGAACGAAAATGAGAATGGTACTTTTTTATGAAGCCTCTTTGTTCTATCTAAAAAACATGAAGCAAAAACATTGCATCCATTATTGAGAAAATTTCGAAAACTATGTTAAGTAGAATACTGCCCAAAAATTAAAATCCCATTTCAAATTTAAGGGACTGCGTTATCAGCGGGATCAATGGAGAATTATCAATTTTGGTGAAAACATTGTCGTCGGTTTAGCCGTACACAAATATTTCTCTATCAAGGCCAAACAAAATGTAGATTCTACCTATACAACGTTTTAGAGGATTTTACAATACAAAAAGGAACAAAAATTAATTATCCAAAATTTCGATATCAAGGTCTCACAAAGCGAGTTTTTCTGTTGTAAATCGCCTTTTTAGTACTACATATATACATAGTACTTTTTCAGGACTATGTAAGTAGTATGCGAAAAAGTAATACATTTTTAAGAAATATGAAATGGTTACCAAATTTAAGACTAATACCTGTGTTGCGTAAAATGTTACATATAGACCAAGGAGTCCCGGGTTTGATTCCAGTACAATCTGATGTGAAATTTATTCCGACAAAATAAGCTTAGATGCTTCTCAGGGGCTAGTCCAATCCCTGTGAAATATCCCCAATACTGTCTTTCTCTCCAATTCTGGCCGCTAGGTAGCGATGTAGGAGCGCGTGTAAAGAGGCGCGTACGCAGAAATGCTACCTGGTGGTCCTCGTGACAATAGACTACTCTTACGCATACCTTAACGTTAAAATCAATAATGATGTTGCTAATGACCTAGCAGTTGATGCGACCTTAAATAAACCAAAAAATCCACAAGGCTTTGTTAAATATAACCAATTGTTATTATATTATAATCTATGGCTATTGTTATTTTTTCTGTGAAGTGATATTTAAATTCTTTAAGTTTTATTTTCAACCGTTCTCTTCATGAAAATCCAGTTGAGATTCGCATTGTCTACTTTTCAACGTAGAATTTTATACTCATTACATACTGTACACATTTACATCCATACTTTGCACCTTCAGATAATTTCCCTCTCAGCTCTTTTGGTCTTCCCTCAATTTCTTTCATCTGTCTCCCCTCATCCATTATTCTGGAAGACTTGCTTCAATGTATCAAATTTATCCCTTCGATCCTGATCTCCCACTTCATACTACACTCTTCAATTACATGCTCCAATATCTGTTCTTCACCTCACATGTTTGAAATTACCGTTCTTTGCCCTGTACTTCTTGACTTACACGAACATTTTTTCCTACTGGGTATTTTTCCATCTTCAGGGGATCGGTTACGAGTACCCAAACCAGGTACATTTTTTACACAAGACCCACTTACGGGCTCCTTGGACCGTGGTTAGCAGACGCAAAAGGCTTTCTGCGTCAACACACCTACAAGAAACACAAGGGTCAATCAACTATGCCCATGGTGTGTCTCGGACCCGCGACCCTTCAGGCCGAGGCGTTGAATCGGCACACGTTCTAACCACCAAGAGCATCCAGGTCGGCTGTTTACAAGCACATTACCAAATCTAAATATCGCAATCATTATCCCACCATCTTCTTTCTCATTCCATTTAGGTATCTTGGTCTATTCCTAATTCTTTGTTTTGTACATCCCGTTACTTAAAGGGTTTCTAATTTTCTCAATTACCTCCTACACTTTTATCCTCTAGTCAATTTCCCATAAAATTTTCTCCCCCTCCCAGCCTCTCTTTCTAAGCATAGCTATCGCTACTTACCTTCTGTTGCTAATGAGCCGCCAAAGTAATTCAAGTTTGGCGCCACGCTTCGAATATGTTTCGCCGCTCTTTGAAGACATTTTAGAACAAAAGATCGTACATTTCAAACTTCCCGCCGCGGAGATCTTGCTAAAAAACGCGCAAATTCCTTCCCAATTGACAAAAATTCATTTTTTACAAAGCTCTTTGAAATCGATTGTCAACTGCTTTGGAAAATCACTAATAGGTTTCACTACCTCCTGGGCGGTCACGTCGAAAGAGCTGCCCATTTTCAGATATCCTGGAATCCAATTTTTTTCTACATCAGACGCGACGAGCTCGCATTGTTTGAAAATCAGAGGAGCCGCGACCATTTTTGTAGCGATCGTGCCGAGGAGCTATGTAATACCCATATGGAGCGCATTAAGTTTGTGGTACGTTGTCAGCAAGCAATTATCGTTTAGTTTCCTTGAACCAGCGCTCTGAGCCGCGGAGCGAAAAAGCAGGAGGCATGAATGACGTGAAATTCGTTAGGAAAATGTTTATTTTCTTCTAGACAGAGGTAACCATGGCATTCTCTTAAATACTCATTGATTCTTTCGGCAAAGTAATAATCATTGTCAATTACGTGTCGCTTTTTTCCAGAACTCTCTCGTCTGATGAGAACACAGAAGGCAATGCACAAAACTCGTTTCAGTTTCTGCTAATGCTCTCCCAATTCATCTAAGCAATACTTTGCAGCCCCAACACCTTCTATCTCTAAAAAATCTTGTCTTTCTTCTGGCCATATTGACAGGTGATACCTGTGAGAATAGCAGACTCCTTTTACTCTTTCCTTGATTCACAGCAACAAGGAGGACCTGTTGTAAGCTAATACTCGAGCCGCATTCTCCTGGAATTGACCATGAACAGGAGGATTGCTGACAATTGGGGGAAATCAGAAAACATTAATTGAATAATTGTGAAAATAAAATATAATTGGAGGATTGAATTAATATTACAAAAGATTAAAACAAATGCAACGTTTTGCATTGAGAATTGAGTTAGATGTATGAATATCCCTGAGCATGTTGTCATAATAATGAATTAGAATTCCTATTAATAGGTACAGAGCAAGTTTGGCGTGAAATAAAATCTTAGCGTTTGAGAATGAAAACAAAAACAGGAGTGCACTTAAGATTATGCGTAGACTTGTTACTGCCGACAGTGGCGAGTGGGGCGCGACCCTCCACCCACGATACGGGCGCTGAGTGAGTCAGTCATCGTGGATGGTTAGGCGACAGAGGTGCGCAAGTAACACAGCTTCATGACTCGAATATTGCAACAATGCGTAAATACAGCAAATGCCACCAGTGATACCGTTGTGTTCCTGTATAAACACAAGTTACGAATTATACAGTGCATTTTTGAAACGGCATGAGTAGTTGATGCCGGGGTGTTGAAAGTTCTGCAACTGCTGTTATTCCGTACATTTACGGTCACTATGATACGCAACAGTTTGCATATGGCAACATTCATGAGCAAAGAAAGTTCACATTTGATGACAGTTTATAATCAGTATGCAAAATAGTGATGTAAGTTTCACCAACAGGTAATTTAGTAGAATATTGCACTCGCGGATACCACTGGACAATTAAGAACAAAAGTACAGAACACATTGTAGTCATGTCTGCCTTGTTTGTATGCCGGAAGGCAGATTATTTAGTGAAAGTTAATGTGAAACACATTCAGCGAATTGGCAACAATATTGCACTCGCGTTACACAGATTAATTGAACACTGACTAGTAATTAGTCGAAAATAGAAAGATTCGCAGAGCGCATCGCGGACACGTTGCTCGGGATGAGTATCATACTGGCAACATTTCTTTGCCGGAAGAGCGATTACTTGAGGGATCACGTGATAAGCTGTTGCCGCCACGAGTTTCTTTGCACCAATAAATGGCGATTTACTCTTCTGATGTTTGGAATAAATATATTTTTGATTTATAATTAAAAAATGGATTATACGACTGTACAAGAATTAAATGTTAGACATAATGATACGAATTGTATAGTTAATATACTAAATAATCCAGTGGTGCAATTCTTAGAATTTCAACAGCTCCTCGCGTGGCGGGAGTTACTCAATGATTCGTGGAACCGGGCGTTATCTGCGCTGTTGCCACCTAGTGCATGGAAATTGTTGGATGAGAATTACAAAGAAGTTTCACCAAACCCGTGATTATGTAACGAGATGCGCATGCAGAATTGATATAAAATGTACATTAAAATATATTGACATAAACAGCTTTCTTGTCCTTAACACTGTATGCATCTCACATGTTTATGAACATTTAATAATGCGAAAATTCTTAGATAAATATCCCAGAAATTTATGTTTGTTAAAATGTACAATACCGTTCGTTAGACCCCGTCTAATGTCAGTTCCTTTTTCAATCATCCCACCTTCAAATTAACATGTTACACTTCTGTACGCAATGGCCATTTTCCCATCATTCTTAACACCACTATTCATGCATTCCTAGCTTTTCTTGCTGTAATCACTGATGTTTAGGCGCCAAAGCCTTCCTCCTTCTATATAACCATACTTTCTCTGTACCCGTTTTCCAATACCCTTGTAATCCCTTTAAATATATATTTAACAAAGTTGGGCTCAAAAGAATCCTTGCTTCAAACATTCGTTCATCTTACTTCAACTAATATATATTCAATACTTAGCATAAATTTTATGTTAAACATTACATCAGTAAGGTACAACTCTAGCACTCGGTTATCTTTCCCCGTTCTCATAAAACATCTAGGCCTCTCTTTCCAAACTCCTCTAGGAATCCTAGGTTAATCTAAAAATCCCTCATCACCATATTTTCTTTAAAATTCCACTCATATCTTTCCAGGCCTCACTCTCTCAAGTAAATACAAATTACATTTATCTATATTGTCAATTTTTCTTGCTCAATCCTTTAATTATGTTCCTCATCGCATTGTAAAGTTTTTCATCTATACCCAAATCCTCCATCGCATCCATTTCTCCATCTTCTTTGAGTTCCTCCCTTCCTCTCCTCGTAACCCCTGCAATAATGGTCCTCAATCCATCAGGAACGTATTACTGCCTGTATCATATCAGATCTCATTCCACAATTTATCACTCTTATACTGTGCTCTTTTAATTTTCTTCTCTTATCTCTACACTACCTTTCACCCAACTGTCCTTCTCCATTTTTCTCTGTCCGTCCTTGCCGATTGTTTGCTACGCTTTCCTGGTAAAGTCTTTCAGTCCGAAATCGCATGTGACAGATATTGCTGCGAATCTGAAACACGCCGGAAACAACACAACAAACAACTGTGACGAGCAACGTTTTCTCGGCGTCTTAAGCATAAGATAATGTTTATATTCGACAAAAAGTTGTGCTTGTTCCGTTGGAAAGAGGTGTTTTAGAGAGGTTAAAAAAAAACATTGCGTCTTATAGATTGATATTTCTGTTCCACCAAAAACCGGTTAGTGCGAAAGGGAAGAATCGATTACACGCGTGTGGCCGGACTACTTCCACCACTCACATGTTCTATCGGAAGGGCGAGAGCCCCTGGGGTGCGACACGTTGCGCTTAGCGTCTATCCTTCACCCCCCCGCAAACCGCACAATTGGCAATTTGCGATCCAGCTGCAGCGGATCTCAAGTTTACGCCTCACGGCAACCTTCTTCAATGAATGCCTGTTGGTGGGGCCGCCCAGCCAGCTCTAGACTACCAATTATCCGATTGGTACCGCGAGTCCATATTGCCGATATGACAAACGCGCTACTCCACATGTTAGTTCTTTTATTTTAATTAAGTTTGAAAATGTCACGAGAATTAACACCCAAGCTTGTAAATTAGTGCATAGTTCGAAATAAGTGTGAATTTATTAGTGTTTTTCAATATTTTTTTGTGTTCTTTTTTTATTTGTAACCATTCTGCTTATTTATAAGCAGAATAGTTTATTCTTTGTTGTAGAAAAATTTCTCATATCATTTGAATTTAAATTAAGAAATTTCTACGAACCTGTTATTTTTTAATCCAAAGGGAATATTTTCTGGAAACAAGAATGTCTACAATTTTTTGGAACAAATTGTCAGTAAAAACGCAACTGACAAGCTAATTGACAACTCCCTCACCAACAGATGCAATTAGCTGGTGAGCCGGCGGTGCGCGGCGATCTTATTTAAAGATCCAACTTGATGAAGCAATTTTGTGCAGAATGTAATCTCCATATTTAAATATGAAAGTTATAGGAAGCCGCCCCGAAATAGTTTCGAACTTTTTCAAGTTTTCTAAAATTTAAAAAAACATCGAATAATAATAATGCAGCCTTATCTTATGAAGCCTTTTTGATTCTACGCACACGATCCCTCCTCTTTGCCCAGAGTATCTGGCCCACTGCCACGACGAATCCAAGTGCCCCACGAGGCCGCCCAAAACTAAGGTTTGAGTGGCTCGAGGCTCTTCTTCCCGTCTTCTCACGGCCTGCACTTTTTCAGGCTGACGACGTAACGCCGAAAACCAGGGCAACCTTGACGGGGGTTAATTTCTCCCGGACTTTTATATGTGGATTCCGAGCATTCGAAGAACAAGCTTTTAAGCTGCCGTCTGTCTCCCGCATTGAAGCGGTAATATAGTGCATGTAAGTGCGGTGTGTCTTAAGATAAAGGGTAGGATACAAGGAATTGGAAGGAAAGATCGCGCGAGTTCCGTATGATCCGTTTGATTAGGCGTACTACTCTAGGCATTCGCCTGTTGTTGACCGGAGAAAACCCACGGAAGAAAACTACCGATCAGCAGCAGCCGACCGAAGCATATCCCGCTACCCTGCAGAGGAAGTGTTCTTGTTGAACGGGTGTTGGAGCTGCCGCAAGCGCGGCGGTCGGCCACAAAGCGTTTTGCCAATTACGCCACACGCGCCACGCGCGGAGCGCACGCCTCGCCTTCGCGTCGCGTCGCGTCGCGTCGCACCCGCATCCCCGCCAGGTGGCGCAGTGGCGCCGCGTCCGCCTGGAACAGACATATCCCGAGTCTTGCAGGCGCCTTCGTAAAAACCTTGCAGCGCCCACCGCTCCCACCCCGCCCCCGCCCCCTCCCCGCCCCGTTCCCCGCGCGTCCGCGACTCCCACCAGCTCTCTTGGCGCTGTTTGCAATATTCATACTCCCAGACCGGCGTCTCCGTCCCGGGCCCATTAATGTTTTAGCCCTCTGCACATTGTTCCCGCGGCATTTTATACGGGCCCCTGGCCCCCCCCCCCCTACCCACCGCCGCCCCCGCCTCCACCCGCGCGCGTCGCGGAGGCCGGGCCGGCGTCGAGCCGCGACCGCCCCGGGGCGCCATTAGTGTTGTGGGTGCATAAACAAGGTATCGCCCGCGAATACATTTACCGCGAGGCGCCCCGCCGCCGGGCCTCGGCCTGGGAGGCTGATGACTGCGGAAGGTGGCGGTGGCAGGTGTTAGCGATGCGAAGGAGAGGACCGGGAGAGGTGGCTCAGGGCGTCAGCTGATGTCACTGCCAGTGCCCCCTTGGCCGGAGGTCCGAGCGTTCAGAGTTACGGGCCGTGGCGCCAGATCTCGCCATCAGCGGGGGAAGATTACAGCCTCCTCGGCAAGGAAAACATGCCACTACAAACGTAATGGGGACGAATTATCCTTAGCAGGTGACGCCCCTGGAGTAAATTATAATCTCGCGCAGGGGGTTCCAGGCGTGGAGTTCCCACGCAGGCAGTAATTTTCGACACTTGTTGATGTGGAGCTCAGTTACTTTCCTGGAGAAAATTCTAGGGTCGTTGCTGCGTGTTTCGGTGTTTTTTCTTCCAATCAAACAGAGAATGCCCGAACCAGCTACACCTAACTACAACGGGCAATCGACAACACGCATCTTTCTTCCTCGTTCCTTTACACAACGCACACCAAACACACTATCGCGTTCTACACTACCATTCACATGTAGACGGCGCGATCAGTCGAGCTGGTCGCTGGCCTGGGCGGGCGGCCTCCTGAGGTCACATGCCCTGGCAAAAGGGGATTTGCCCCGTAGGCGGACCGTGTGGCTCGGCACCGCATCTCTAGTCCCACACGGAGCGAAGCGATGGCACCGCTTCCTCCGGCAATAAACGTGCACAACACAGGACCGGAACTAATCTACTAAGGCTCAAGCTTTGACCGCCCTCCGGAACGACCAATCAATCATTCAATATCATCAATTCAAGGACTTTTAAAAAAAGGATCCAGGATTCGCAAGTCAAAGCTTTTTGCTACCTAAGCTAATAAGAATCTTCAACAACATTACATTGTTCTGACCATGCTTATCACAAAACAAATTTCATACACTGTTCTTAATATACCCTATTTAGAGTTTCGGGCTCGTCATTTCCATTTCAACCCACTTTGGAAGAATTTCGAATAAGCGAATTCACATCTTCCTCTGCAATATAGGAAACACAATACTCCCACAGTAACAATATCCATACATCTCGTTTTCATATGCTAATAATGCAGGTTGCAACAATCGCTTGTGGTTCAACCTAAATGTTGGAATACTCTTCCTTTAAAAGCACATACCTGATTTTGTATTCCCGGTCTAAGATTTTGTTCGGTCTCTTGCCTACAACTGCGCGCTTCATTCGATCGCGGGCTGTCAAAGCCTTTCACCGACACGGATTTCTTAACTGAGTATCTTTTGAGACCGGAGCACTTTATCATCTCGCACCACGGGAAGTCTACTGCAGCGATTAAATATTTTCATCCTTATAATTCTATTTAACATAATTTTATTTTGCAATTTTTTGTTTAAAGTCTACTGTGGTAATCCCAAAAATTGTCGAATACAACATGTCAACCCTCAAACCTCTGTATCAAACTCTCACAGACACAATCATCCCACACATCCTTCTTACTGTACCCTCCGGACTTCAGTGTTACATACCAATGCTGCTACCCTCCTTCATGCAAGCGGACAGGCAAGTCTCCAGTCTTTTATGGTGCGGTGCATGCAGTAAGGGGCGTTCTCTCTTGCTTCCAAATTCTTCAGACTGGAAATGTATAATGCATGCGGCCTTTGGCTCCTAGCCTCTCGCTTTCACGACTTGTTCACCCACCGTCCAAGACCACCAACCCACCCATCCACCGCCGAAACACCCACCCCCCCAAACATTACGCGCTCACCCACTACTCACCCCAAAACACCAGGTTCCCATCACCCAACCACATGCAACCACCACCTTCCACCACCCCCAACCCATCCATCGCGCCCAACCACCATCGCCTCAACCACCAGCCAACCACACCGCCCAACACAGCCACCCCCAACCACCAGCCTGCCGCAACGCCAACGCCCAACACCACAGTCCCCAACAACCACCCGTCCCACTCACCACCATCCAACCACCACACCGGCCCCAACGCACCCCGGTCCAACCACCCCCGACCCTCAACACGCCGTCCGCACCACCGCCCAACCACCACCCCTCCAACCCAACCCACCACAACCACTCCACTCACCGTCGACCCAACCACCCGCCCGCCCCCGCCGCCCCGCTGCCCTCCGCCCACCCCCCGTAACCGCCGCCGCTCCCACCACGGTCGCTCACCCAATCCCCCTTACCACCTCATCGGATCCAACCTACTCGGACCCCACCTCCACCCCCATCCACATCACGCTCACCACACGGCCTACTAAAACCGCCCCAACCACCACCGCACCAACCAACCACAAGGCTCCAATCACCACCGCCACCACTCTCACAGGTATTCTCCCAGTCCATTCAGTACATCAACTCCTCGCCTCCATTGTAACGGCTTAATCTTACTGTCGGATTTTGCATTACTTTCTCTTCTGATAACCTCGACACCCACGCCGTCTGTTCTCTTTTTCCTTACCCCCCGTCTCATTTCAACACCAGTGCCTTCCGCACTCTTCTCGGGCCGAAATCAAGTTGTCCACTGCAATGTTCCGACGTCGCCATTTCATCGCCTGCTTCCCCCAGCGTCGCCATTTTCTCGCGAAACGAGTCTTATGTTCTTAGCAACCGCTCTCGCGGCTGGAGGGGTCGGGCAACATCGGAAGGGCGGGCCGCGCGCCAGTGGAAGCGTCGAGCTGCTCCCCCTCGAGCCGGTTGGTAATAAAATGAAATCCGCACGAGTGGTGCATAACGAAACACGACGACGTCCCCCCCCCCGCCCCCCCGGTTCGTCTGGAGGACGGAGGTCATTTGGAATTAAGTGTGTGCAATCGCACTCCCGAGTATATTTAAAAGTAATATCACGACTTGACAGAATAACTCGCGACGTTCGCGGCGCCTCCTGGATCTGGAGAGTCCGCGCAAGTCCCCGGAAGAGGACGGTCGTTAGGGTCGGGAGCTGCGGAGCCTCTCTGCCGAGGCGCCTGCGAGTGTTGTTAGACCGCGCGGACGTTATGAATTTATTTAAGTGGATATGGAAGTCGGCATAGGGTGTCTCGCCATTTGACGACAAAGCAGTGTACTGTGTGTTTGTTGACGGGAAACTAGTTATGTGTAGTCATTGATAGGATAGTAGTGTAATGTGTACGCATTACCACAGTGCATTGTCATGTTCACTTCACAGTAGATAGTGTTTCATTGTGTTTCTATCACAAAAGCTATTATTAACTAACTTAATGTTGCCTAAGAAAGATATTTTAAGCAGTTTTTGTCCACAGAACTACATAAATATTTCTAAAAAATTTACAAATATTCTCATAAAATAGCGGCGGCGATGGTGTAACGGTTAGCGTACCGGACTATTGTACCCAAGTTGGCGGGTTCAAACCCGATCGAAGCCGTGAATTTTTAAGGGCGAAAAAATCCTTCGTACGCCTTCCTTCGGAGGGGAAGTAAAGTCGGCTGTCCCATGTTAGTAGATTTACTTGCATGTAAAAGATCCTCAAGCCTAAATGACGCCTCTGAGCTAAATTCAAATCGCTTGTTTCTCGCCCAAGAAATACCTCCTTCCCTTGCTAGTTGGTGAAAGGAGAGTAGCGAAATTTGCGTTGGTCAGATTGGAGAGCGGGCCTGATGGCCCGAGTCTCGCCACGTAAATAAGGCATTAATTCAATTAAATTCAGTTCAATTCATAAAATAAAATCGATACACAGTTATATTTTCGAACAGAGTTGCTTCCAAAGACAAGGTGTATAGTTTGATCATCAAATCTAATGAATGCAAAAAAATGTGTACAAAAGATATGTTCTTTATTCTCAACTTCCCTATGTTGATTATCTAACTGGCGGTCAAAACTTGTATGCGGCTTGTATCCTGAGGAAGTTGGATAACTCTAGAAATAACAAATCCTTGTGATACGAAGTCTATACTTTAATATTATTCAAAACGCTGTAACAATCAGGAAATGGTTCCTTTAGTAGATCCAAAATGTTTTCAGGAGAGATATTACTTAGGAAAAAGTCAATACGTTAGTTATTTTAGGTTTTAATTAGAAATCGAAGACTTAAGTGCAATCAATATGAGGTTACGATTATTTCAACTAGAAGAATGGTGCTAAACATTGTTTTCGAAGATATAGAGAGTGGAAACACTCTACAACTCTTGATAATGCATTCAATGAATATTTTACAAAAAAATTGACAATCTCACAAAACATTTCGGTCAACAAGCAAGGTGATTCGAGCGTAGGTAAAGTTTCGTTATGCTCTCATACGAAAAAAAACTGCTGTCTGGAAATTCCCTATTTTTAAACTTCAGTTCTGAAATTCTTTGAAATTCAAGCGTAATAAATAAGCTCTTCGCATAATACGATAATTTAATACATTGAAAATATAACTGCCGGCTAAATGGGTGTTTCATTATGAAAATGACACACACACAAGATACGCAAACGTATGAGGACTAAACCTAACAATTTTATGCAAATTATTATTTTACTATTTGGACATGCATTCAATATTACTTGTGAACAACTCATGGATTTATGTCACCGAATTACAAGTGAATAAAAGTCTGTATTAAACCTTCATTAAATCTTCATTAATACGTTCATGGATTAACATTTAAGTTTTAAATGTTCCTTTTATAGCTGTCGAAATAAGCGTTTGTTTGTAATAAAAGTTGGAAGTAAAACGATATTTTTGGAGTAAATATACTTTCATGTTAATATATACTATTTAGGAAATTATTCAGTCACATTTTGCCTTTTATTCAAAGTTAGGATATTGGAAACCATGAAATACCTCGGGTCTTGTGACCAATGAATAGTTTTGTTATTCCCTCAAACAAAGGGGGAAGCCTTCGATTACACGTGTCCCATGTTATTCACTGGGACGAGTATTACGTTCTATGTGCTCCCTGATCAGTGGGGATAATAATGCACACAACAGAACAGAGAGATACTACGTATTTGGGACAAAGAAGCTTCGCAGCTCTAAGCATGAGGTAGAAACTCGCGTCTTGCATTAAAACGGGCGCGATGCGGCGGAGCGATGGCACGGGGAAGGAAGGGTGAGGGGGTGTGAGAGGGGTGGGGTGGCGCGAAACCCAATCTGGCGCGGCGGCGTCCTCAGCAAGCCGGACAAGGACCGGCAGCCCGCGTCCGACGCGGGCGAGCGCGAGTGGCGTGGACAGGGCGGGTGGGTGATGGGAAGGCTTAGGTGGAGGGCGAGGCGAGGGCGAGGGGCGAGGGCGAGGGCGAGGGCGAGGGCGAGGGCGAGGGCGAGGGCGAGGGCGAGGGCGATGGCGAGGGCGGGTGGCAGGGCGAGGGCGAGGGCGAGGGCGGAGGCGAGGGCGAGGGCGAGGCGAGGGGAGGGCGAGGGCGAGGGCGAGGGCGAGGGCGAGGGCGAGGGGGGCCGAAAGGGGCGGAAGGGGCGAGGGCGAGGGCTGAGGGCGAGGGCGAGGGCGAGGCGAGGGCGAGGGCGAGGGCGAGGGCGAGGGCGAGGCGAGTGCGAGGGCGAGGCGAGGGCGAGGGCGAGGGCGAGGGCGAGGGCGAGGGCGAGGCGAGGGCGAGGGGCGAGGGCGAGGGCGAGGGCGGGGGCGAGGGCGAGGGCGAGGCGAGGGCAGGGCTGAGGTGAGGGCAGGTGGAGGGCGAGGCGCGGTGAGGGCGAGGGTGGAGGTGAGGGCGAGACGGACAGGCGACGCGTTTGTGGTGGGTGGGGGGCGGGCGGGTCCGGCCTGTGGGCGGGCGGGAAGGCCGAGCGTTTTGGGTGGGTGGGTGGGTGGGCTTCGACCGAGCACGCGTCCCAGCGGTCGGCGGAAGCCCCGTGCCGGGCCGAGCCGGGCTGGGCGGGGGCGAGCACAGCGTCCGCGCCCGCGTAACGGATACGCCGGGATTGAATGCTCTCCCGACGGCCATGTCGAAGAAGTCGCCCGCCCCTCGGGACGGCACGCGCCGGCCGCGCGCAGCGGCGCGTGTGCTCTACGACGCTCGATCCCTCTCCCCGCAGTGCGACCAACCCCCACACGCTGAACGAACTAACACGAGGAACTACGGAAATGCCAAACTAACGTTATTTAACAACAGCATTTTAGAATTAACTATTGTAACATTTGAACTATCAGAAATGGTTATTTCATATGACTTAATCATTCTTAATACTAAATAGAGATAAATTGATTTCAAGTTTATTCTTGATAAGATGTTTATTATTTTCTGTTGTCACTGTTAGGTAACCCTAACTGCTATTGAAACTCTAATATGTATATGTTTTCCCATATGTAGACAATCAAAATTATTCAGTACAACATGTGTCCGGAAATACTTCAATTTATGGTTATAGCACTTAAAACACTGAAATTCACCGGAACGTTTTTCTTTACGCAGATTGTTGTCATTACTGAAGATGTTCAAAATTACCAGGTGTTTCAGATCAGGTGATTGTGGAGGTCAAGCAATTTGGATACCTCTATCTATTCATTTATCAGGACATGTTTCACTTAAGTACTGTCCAGCCGTACGACTGAAGTGTGCAGGAGCGCCATCATGCAAGAAGTGTTGACGACTAATCAGTGGAGTATCTTCATACACATGAGGTATAGTGTTTCCCAGGAAATTAGTGTACGCCTGTCTCGTAAGTATACAAGTACATGGGGTTTAGTTAATCTATCACCAATGATACCGCCCCACATGTTGAGGGAGAACCGCACCTGGTGATGATATGGAACAGATGCACGTAAGTTTTCCTATTCCTATACATACTTATTACGGAAATTTGTAACGCCATTTCGCGTGAAATGTGCTTCATCTGTAAATAGTACTAAGTCAGGTTAGGTAGGATTTTGTACCACACTGCTGCAAGAACCAATGACAGAACCTAACCCGTGTAAGGTACTCTACTGGTGACAGTGTGTGTACACGTTGCAAATGATAATGATACAACTGTTACTCTTGCATCAGTCTCCACATAGTCGCATGAGAAACATTCACTTGCAATGCTAACCTTCGTGTTCTGATAGCAGTCGTGTCCAAAGTGTTCAGAATCTCCTCGTCTGCAGCTGGAGTTTTATATCTTGGTCGTCCCCTCCCCAAACCAGGAGAGTCAAATATTCTATGCTCGCACAGATGGGGATGGAAACGTATAAATATCTCCCAATCTGATCCTGGTCTCTGTGGGTACCTTTCCTGGTACAAAAGTCGAGACAGCTCCACCTTAACGAACATGAAGTGCATGTCTACCAGCTCCTGATTTGGGTACATGACGCACAGTCGAACGCCAAACACAACACTGAGTGTAACTTTCGCCTTGGAATGAACTGTCAGTCCTTGCACTGTTAATGTCTCCTTTCACGGCAACCACCTACGGAAGGAAAAGCGTTCCGGTGAATTTCAGAGTTGTGAAGGCCATAACTGAAACGAAGTATTTCCGGACACATGTTCTAATGAACTATTTTGACTGTCTACATACCTACCTACCATTACGCTCCCTATAACATCATATACTTCATAACCGTTTACATCCTATAAAAAGATCAATCCCTTTTTATTCTATTTAACAACAACAATAATAACCCAATCACCAATAATTATGATTTTGAAACCTTTTTCTTGAAATTGCCTTTATTTCATTTATATGTCGATCCGGGTGTGAGAAATAGCTCTGATTACGAAAGTAGGCTCGTTTCTGTCACAAAATAGATTGTAGAGAAATTCTGGAGGTAAAATGAAAGGAGGCATTAGACGCCTACGCACTCAACCTACTTGCGCCGTGTTGTCTTTGTATTGCAAATGCAAGCTGCTCCCCTCCCCGCAAAGCTTTAGCGCGCGGCGATGGTGTAACGGTTAGCGTAACGGACTGTTGTACCCAAGTTGGCGGATTCAAACCCGATCGAAGCCGTGGATTTTTAAGGTTGAAAAAATCCTACGTACGCCTTCCTTCGGAGGGGAAGTAAAGCCAGCTGTCCCGTGTTAGTAGAAATAGCATGTAAAAGATCCTCAAGCCTAAATGACGCCTCTGAACTAAATTCAAATTGCCTGTTTCTCGCCCAAGAAATACCTCCTTCCTCTGCTAGTTGGTGAAAGGAGAGTAGCGAAATATGCGTTGGTCAGACGGAAGAGCGGGCCTGATGGCCTGAGTCTCGCCACGTAAAGTAAAGCATAAATTCAATTCAATTCAAAGCTGCATATCCCCTTCTACTTTCGCTGCACTCGCAAGCAGACGTCCAGCTCTTGAGTGCAGGAATGCCCGCGGAAGCAGGCGTTGGGCAGGCCTGTTCTAAGGCGTGAGGCGGAGCCATGAGATGTTCAGGCGGTTAGCCTGCACGCTGCTATGAGTAAAGTGATTTGATAGTAGATTATTGTGGATTTTTGCTAGTGAATTCGAAACTTCTATCTCCACAATTCGTAAAAACTACGCTAAACTATTCTTATTGAGATATAAATGTAGACGTCTAAATTTAAAGACCTAATTTAGAAGAACACGTTTTATTACGCAAAATATTTTGAAATATAATTTATTGTAATTCTTTAAAACCGGAGAGTTTGGCGGAAATGCGACCAACGCTCATTGCTTTATAGTTCTTAGATACATACGAGAAAAAAGTGGAACTATTTTCGAGAAAATGTTTTGTTTATCAAGTGCATTAAATGCGTGCAGAAATTACCTGAAAAAATGGGATCAGCATAATTTGTATACTGTCCTTCATTGGAAGAGAAATTAAAAAAAAAGAATTAAGCTGTTCTTGAGAAACAAATATTTAATTTGTTTAAAAATGCATTTATTTCTTGCAAAATTACGCAAAAACTTCTATTTTTGGTAATATTGTACATGACCTTATTTTCAGATATCTATAACTAATTATACAGATTAACTAATTTTAATAAAAAAGCTCTGTCTTTAAGTGCAGTTGTAAGAAGACTCCGAAAAAAAATTCAAGTTTATCTAATACGCGAATAATTTTCTAATAATCAGGATTTATAGCAAATAACCGCTATTTTTGTTTTCAGTGTACTACCCGAGAGCAAAAAATATTCCAAAAACACGACATTTCAGACAAAAGTTGGAAACTTTGAAAGAGGAATTTTGGAATCGTTGAGACTTTAGATAAAGTTCCCTCAAAAATCAAAATACCCGTTTCACACTCTAAGGGCTTCGAACTTGTTCAGATCGATTGCGGAATATCAATTTAGGACAAAATAGGCTGAATGGTTAGCGTTGATTGCAGGTATACAGTCGGATATCTTGCTGTCAATAGAATTCTAGGTATTATAATATAAGAACCTAAAGCATGGGTTCTGGTTACTCCAACGTAACAAATGGTACTTGATCCATGTCATCATTCATTTTGATTATCTTACCTTCTCTTACATACACACACTTGCATGCACTACGTTACATCACATGTCGAGACAGCCGTCGGAAGCTTAGAGGCAACACCCCGGCTGGGGGAGATATCTGGAGGGGGAAATATCTCACAAGCCGTTGTTAACACTTTTCTGATGGCAACAATCCAACGGGATTGAAATACTTCCATTTCTCTTAAGGCATTCACTATACTAACTCGACGATCGTAAAGGCGTCCTGCCTGGAATCAATCAATCAATCGCCCCACAATTTGGAGTACGCTCTATTAGAGACATGACCGGGACTCGCTTGCGTGAACGTTTTGTTATTTATGCGGTGTCTCTGTGGTATAAAAATGACGTAACAAAATACACATCTTACAATTTATAATCGCAATAAAAGTCGTAAAAGTGGAACTTACGTTAAGAATAAAGTAGCTGTAGTAATTCTTGCTGCTTGTAATTCTTGCTGCTTGTAATTCTCGCTGCTTGTAATTCTTGCTGCTTGTAATTCTTGCTGCTTGTAATTCTTGCTGCTTGTAATTCTTGCTGCTTGTGTTTCCTGTTTTTGTAACCACTCGCCTTTGCGATTGCATGACCCACCATTGCCATTGCACCAGAATTTGAATTCGCACCTCAAACTTTTAGCTGTGCTTCAACGCATGTCGGATAGAGGGCACTCAGGGAGCTGCCACTGCAGCCAAATTTACGCATCAGTAAATCTACCCAATCACAAATTTTCGAGTTGTGATAACGGAATTAGCTCAAACCGCGACAAAAGTCGCCCATTTTATCGCCAGCTGTGATGAAGGAAAGTTTGTCGACTGCTTCAGTCCGTTAAGAAGGTCCCCAACACAACAGAATGCAGAACAGAATTCATGAGAAACTAGTCCACAGGTATATTACGTTTTAAATTTCCGTAGGTTTAAATACGATTGAAACTAATAGTTCGAGACGCATCCAGAAAATACGTTTTCCTATTATTTTTCTTTGAAATAACAGGCGTTTAAGCGATGAAATTGCGCATGCGTAACATATCTTTAACGTATCAATCATATGCTGGCCGGAAACGTCCCGTCGAGTGCCAGCAGCGCGACAGCAGTGGCCCGAAATGGCGGCGCTTAATTGTTTTTCCGCCTCTTGGGTGGTTCGGTCCGTGATAAAGTTCCTTACTGCACAACACATCGCGCCGATCGAAATTCGCCGCCAGCTCTTATTGGTATGCTTGCTGCAGGTGTTGGCATGCTTACTGAATTGCACCGTGACAATGCTCGTCTGCAGACGGCGCGGCAAACAGCAACTGGAGACATTCCTGTCCAATTCGTGTGGTGAATATCTCGAAAAATAGCTTAAACATTGCTGTGTCTCTTGTCAATAAAGTTTTGCATGTCACTAGTATGTTGTCTAGAAAGGGAAACTCGCTTTCTGAATGCGCTACGTAGTACTAAGATTTACGAGTGCCAAGAGGCGTTGAATGCTCCGTGACAGCTACGCTCAGGCTCGAACCCTCGGAGCGGCGTGCCAAAGAACGGCAGTTCCTGCGGCGGGGCGTGCTCCTGCCCGCGAGAGAACTAATTGACGGGTGGCTTCTATTAAGAGGGCGCCAGCCGCGGCGGCATGCCGTTGTCGTTTGCGCGCTGAATGCGGCCTAAGTGGCTTCGGGAGCGACGGGGCCGGAGGGCGGCGCAGGTCGGGGCAGGCAACTTGGACAAAGCGGCCTCGGCCGCGCGCAGCCTCGCGGCCCGGCCACCCGCGCCCCCACGCCACAGCACTCCGCGCCACTCGGGCCCTCTCGTCCGCTGTTGGTCAACCTCTGTCCCTCGCCACTTTGCATTCCAATGGGATTCCCCCGGGTCAATGATCTAACATCCTTTCATCTCTCTAAATGAGGCCGGCGCGGCCCATAAGAGCGAGAGGGCCACTCCCATGTGGAAATTGAATGGCGAGCGGCACGAGAGAGGTCGCGTCGATCGGGAAAAAATGAACAACGCCATGGCGGAATACTCTTTATTCAAACACGCCGCAATTGTGATCCACACTCAGTACCTACTTGAATTCTCTAATACAATCATACCCTCTCTTTCTGGATTTGTAAACATGAAGCACTATCTAAATTGTTCATAACATAAAGATAATTAACAAACTGCGGCTAAAACTATTCCCTGGTAGATAATTATTTATACTTTGATCATCCTAGTCTGATACCGTAAAGAAATATAAAAGTTAATCCAAAATTTTTAAAAAAACACAGTAATGAAGCCAATATCTATAATATCTCTGTGACGGTACAAGAATAGAACAGCCGAAAAGAGAAGATCATTAAATGGTTTAATTATGGATCTTTGGCTTTAATATTTCGAACTATATTCGGTTTTTCAAATTATATACGTGTTATAAATTTAAAAATACTTTCGATTTCACATTAACGTAAATTAATTTAACATATATAATGCACATTGAGAATTCTAAATACACGTATTGTGTGAATTAAGATAATAAGAATGTAAAGGCAGGAATACAGCGCATTGTAATTAAAGAGGAACAGTAGATGAATACCAATGATAACTGTTAATCTGTAAATACGCAGTTAAAAATGTATATGAATTCTTTTGGCAGACTTTTGCTCGTTTCTGGTATAAGAATCCATTTATTTTCCGTCTTTTACATTTTCGGTAGAAAGTAAATATTATATAATCGTTTATATACGATCTTTATATAAACTATAATATATTTGCTACTGCTAAGGGAATGTTATATGAAATTGGGTGACAGTTTTATTATTTGACTACACGGGAATAAATTCAACTATTTCATAACTCATTTATTCTATCATATACTGCTTTTTAGATCCTATGAAAATGCTCCTCAAGTCAGAATTTGCTCAGGATATTCAACAGTGTATTGAACATAAAAAAAGAAGAAATTTTTGTAGAACATCACTTTAATGTGCGTGGATGACAGAAAGATGCAAACGGTCTTTGTTTAAAAATTTACAGCGAGTGGTATTTGAGGGAGCTTACTGTAATGTTTGCTCATGCTGCTTACACGGGATGATGAAGTTGCAGAAAATAAAAACATTATTACAGAGTATAAGTTTTCAACGCGAGGGAGCCCACAGCGTTGCCGTCGGTTAGGGAAAAGCGGCGAGAGGTGACTCTGAGGGGGTG
>BOPP01000031.1:5823438-5839326 GCA_017312745.1 Gryllus bimaculatus
TGGCAAGAGCGAAGCCAGAATCTGAGCGGGCTCCCGACGCAGGGCACAGGTTAGAACCGGGCGGTGTGGGTGAGGCGGGGTATAAGAAGGGTGGGATGTGGGGCATGGGGCAAGGTGTGGGAAGGCGGCCCGAAGATGTAGACGTGGAGGTGGGGTGATCGCCAGGTGCAATGAAGCACGAAGAGATTGGTGTGCGGAGGGGGAGGGGTTCTGAAGCATTTGAGAGAAAATTGCATCCAGCCCTATACTTCAAATTGGTCTAAATTGGTACGCGTATTTAATTCAAATCATTAAAAAATTCATATTTAACGAAACTCTTTCAGTGACAATAGATGGCCATTGTTCTAACCCCCAGACAAATTGCCACTGGGGTCCCCCAAAGTTCATCACTATCCTCAACACTCTTTAATCTCTACACTGCAGACATTCCTACTTCTCATAAAATAAATATCGCTCAATTCCCTGACGACACTGCATTTTATGTCTCCGGCAATTCATTACAAACTCACCAAATAAAGCTCCAACAGCATGTAAATCTAATAAAAATTAGGCAAATACCCAGAAAATTAAATTAAATCACTCAAAATTAGAAGCAGAATTCTTCTCTTTAAAACTATTTGCATATCCACCCATGCTATATACAATACACGCTATAAATAATGCTAAAATTGGAATCCAATCAACAAAACAATAAAATATCTTGGATTAAATGTATGTATTAAACTTAACAGGAAACAATACATTGAGATAAAAGCACAACAGACAAAAACCAAACTCCTCCAATTAAGAGCTTTACTAAACTCATACAACCATCTCTCATTGTCAATATACAAATAAACAAACCAATCATTCGACCAGCACTATTATACAAATTGCCCGATCTGGACATGGATCTGAAAAGGACGAGGGCGAGGTGGGCGAGAGCGAGGTGGGCGAGAGCGAAATGGGCGAGAGCGAGGTGGGCGAGAGCGAGGTGGGCGAAGGCGAGGTGGGCGAGGCGCAGTGTCGAGCGACGAGTGGGCGAGCGAGGGCGAGGCGAGGTGGCGGAGGGCGAGGTGGGCGAGGGCAGTCCGTTGCCCCGAGTGTTGTGGTGCGGCGGGGAGCGCGGGTGTCGCCGCACTGGCCGGAAACAGTGTATCCCCGTTAGGCTACGCGTTAGCTTCGTCCCCGGCGTGCTGTTTGTTGCCGTCCCACCAGAGGGCTCAATTAAGATATATTGCGCCGCCTGCGTGTTTTGCCATTTCCTTTCAGGCTCCCGGCGGCACCCGAGCATACATAAATATGCAGCGCGACCCCCGCCTGCGGGCGCGGCCAAGAACTAAGGCACTAAATCCCAGAAACGCTTATTTACCGCAATTAGCGATAAAATTGATAAATAAGGCTCACATTTAACCCGCTATAATTTTCGCGAAACGCTTAACACTGCGACGGAAGTGGGTGCAATATGGTTCCTTAACGACTGTTGATATTAATTACCTCACTTGTACAGACGTACTTACAGCATACGGCAAGAATCACTTTTAACAATACCCTGCTGTAGATGAGTAGAATGGTTTCGAAATTTCGAAGAGAGATTCTGCTATTTCTAAAAGCGTATCAGAGATACGTTCGATCAATATTTGGATTCTTTTTAGACTGTAGTAAGCAGAAAACATAAGTAGTTTATAAAGTTCTTTTTTGTTTTCCCTACGTCGTTCGTTAAATTTTCGGTTAATTGCAAAAGAGGTCAACATAGTACACGTGATGTAGTAACTACAATTTTTTTGAGAATCAAAATTCAACTATTTGTCAAAATTGAGAGTTCATTAAATGCGTTTTATGAGAGTTCATTAAATGCTAAAACGTGGATAAATTTATTAACATTTTTACCATAAGAAGCATCTTGTTTATGCAAGTACTTTTAGATGTTATTTAAATTGATAAAACTCTATGCACAGAATTACAGCCTTTTTTTCTACTTCGTGTCGAAGACTCTTCGGAGAGTGTTAAAACGAGTTTTGATTCATATTGCAAATATACATTTATTTTAATTACTGTTCACATATTTTGCAACCAAATTCTATCAATGTAATATTAAAATGTTTCTATCTGTGATTATAAGCAAGATAAATTTTATGTAGAAACAGTTTCGTTTTACAATGTTTCAGGATGTATAGATTACTTCAATCTTCGACAGTAAAACGTATTTTCACTAAATTTAGATCTTACATTCCCGCATACATGTTTCGAGGGCTCTTAACCTCATAATCAATGCTCACTATCATCCAATCAAAGCCACCCACAGCAAAAAATGTCGCCGGCAAGACAAGTTAAAAATCTATGCTCTGAACCACGTTACTTGGATATGCTTAGTTTTATTTTATTTAACCGTATTAATGTATTTTAAACTTCTCTGAATTCACATTAATTTTTGTTTAAAGACCCTTTTATATATATTTTTCCTTAAACATTTGATAGGGAGCACTGATGATTATGAAAATGTTCTTGAATCGTGTATGCTGGAATGTGAGATTTGAAGTTAGTGAAAACACATTTTTTGTGAAAAAACTACCTCTTTTACCCATGCGTATTACTTTCCACATGCTTTGAGGTAACCACCGAGTTTAAGCAAGCTTCAGAGGAAGAATTGCAAGGATTATCCGATAACAAGCTTTTGTTCTAGTTTCTCTACTAACATTATCTACTTGTACAATGAGGGTTCTAAGGACACATTATTTAAAGACCCTACTAATTCGCGAGCTATTATTTATTTTTGAAAATTACATTTTAATTCAGCAATAACATTTTACAATCAAATACTTTCTTGGTTTTTATAAATTTGACATTTGTATTGAACTATAAGGTATTTGAAATATTCTTATGACTGTGAACGGGCATTTTATTAAGAACATTCACTTAACGTGATGTTGTTCAACTGTTGTGTGCAGTTGGAAGAATGATTTCTAAACATCACATATAGTTCGTAATAAATACGAACAATGTTCACTCAAGAACCTAATGTAGTTGTTTTCCACGAAGCGTGACCGGAAAGGAAGGAAAGGTTTCGTTCTACCGCCACCACAGCGGTAGTGTCGCAATTTCGCACATGCACACTCGTGCATATGGTCCATTGTCTTTTCTCTAACGCAATTACAGACGGATTTTGTTGTGTTTACATGTAAGTAAGCAATTAAAAGTTTAAGACTGTTTTTGAGCCCATCGACTGTGAAGTGCGTGGTGTAATACGGTTTTTGACCACAAAGAATGTTACGTCACCTGAAATTCATTGTCATCTTAAATATGTGTGGCTGAAATGTAACAAATGATGGAATGGTGATAAAGTGGTTTAGACAATTCAATGATGGACAAACCAATGTTCATTACGCAGCACGGAGTAGGCGGCATTCTGTTCTCAATAATGATTTGGTCGAAATAGTGAATGAGAAACTTTGTGAAAACAGACGGTTCACAATAAGACTGTTTTGTGATGAGATTCCATAAATTTCATAAACTGCTTTCAGGAGATTGTTACGAATCGCATAAATTATTGCAAATTATGTTCCCGTTGGATTCCTACAATCCTTACGGATGTCTACAAAACGAAATGAAATGGCAGTGCTTTGATACTTCTTACCCGATAGACTGATGAGGAAGATGTTTTATTAGTGTTGTAATCGGTAATGAAACTTTGTCATTTCGCTTTACTTCACTCCAGAATCAATGCAAAAATCAAAGAAGTGGATGATCTTACGATTTATCACAAAACAAAAGTTGAAAACACGGTCACAACAAAAAATGTTGCGCACTGTTTTCTGGAACAGCTAAGTCTGTTTGTTGACTTCCTTCCCCTACATGAACCATGTTCAGAACGATATTATGAAACGTTGATAAACCATCAGCGCGCAATATAAAACAAAAGGCATGGAATGCTCAGTCAAGGCTTTGCGTTGTTTCATAGCAATGCACGTTTGCATTGAGCTGGTGTCATTTAAAACCTTATTCAACAATTTGGCTGAGAGCGGTTCCGCCTCCTGCTGTACAGCCCCGACCTCGCACCTTCTGACTACCAATTGTTCTTGTACTTGAAGACTGATTTTCGGGGAAGGCGCTTTGACAGCGATGTTGCAAAAACGATATTCAGCAGTGTCTGTCTTCACTGGTGCCATATATCTACAATATGAAGAGGACATATGCATGTTGGTTTCCCGCTATAAGTGGAACAATGGTGATAACTATGTTGAAAAGTAATTCGAAGTACTTGTATTAAAATTCTACCAAATAACGTTAAGTTATTGATATTTCAGATTCTAGAAAATGTTTTCTTCAAGTAGCTATGTACTTAAAGAATTTTATATACTTTTTATGATTATGTATTATACTCATAATAAATTAAAATGAATATAAATTACAATAAAGTAAAGCATTAATTGACGTGCTCAAATTATTTCCTGACGAGAAATGCAAAACTACAAATATATTGGTTAACAGTTCATGTGGCATAGTTCACTCTTTATTTCTACGTCTGAATTATACTCGTATGGCTACTAATTAATAACTTGCTGAACAAAACAAAAGAAAAAAGAAGTGTGAATACTTCTTACCATCATCTTGGTAACATCTTTTTAAATCACATAATTTATGGCTTTATTTGATCCATTTTACTTACTTGCATTTCTTTATTATGATTAGTGAGTCGAATCGAATGACATTTCTTGTTACCTCCGGAGGTAAATTCACGAAAGTCAATGGTCCACGAACACGAGACTTTTTATTATTTCCCTTTCACGAACATCCCGACCGAGAGGAAGATCGTTTATGGACGAGCGCAGGCGCGAAAAGCCCTAAATGGCGGCACGTTCCTCGGGACACGAAGCATTTTATAACCTTTTGTGAGGACTTCCGAAATACAGGAGCCCCGAATATATCTCACGTCAGTTTGTCCGTGAAAAAATATTAGAATGAAATAAAAATTTATGATAATAGCTATTTGGCAAAGTGCAGCGGGAAGCACGTAACGGTAGGCCGTAAAGGTGACACTATGAATATTTCATGCCCATGTTTTCTGGCCGATTTTAACGTGCCGACGTAACGGTATCGGCGCGTGAGTTCCGAGACTCGCCGCTAGTCCGCGCTGGCCGCGGCTGGCCGCCGACCTGACTGACCGCGTGGCCCCGTTAATAGTTAATCGGGATTAAAGCCCTTGCCAAGGGCCACGGATTGTGCTTGATGCGATTAAATAAACTGCAGAAGTTTCGCGGCAGGAGTTGTCCTGTCGTTAGAGCAGCTTTGCCAAGTTCCTCAGCATTTGCGTGTGATGCTCTTTGTGCAGTGATTGTCGCAGACTTTTTTTATGCGTTTTTAGGGTTGCATAAATCATGACCCCGATAGACAAGCGTACATCGTTTTCGTTAAATTGAATAGGTACTGTTATTTTGAAAAATATTCATTCGATTTTAAAACGTTATGCTGCAAATCAAAGAAATTAAGTATTTCATTTCATAACGTATTTAATTTTTTAATTTTTTTTTCAGTTGCTAGCCAGATTACGTGTTGGCAATAAAGTAATAGTTATCATTATCGTATACCATACTTACTGATAAATAACGAGTTCATATTAGCCAGGGAAAATTTGTCAATATCATTTCGAAAAATTGAATGTGCTAAAAATACTCCAATTAAGTACGGAATTTTTTTAAGTCTTTAACCTGCATGTTGAAGCAACAACAGTAACTTCACAATGGTATGTATCATTGAAAATATTCCAGCAACTTGAACCTTGAAATACTTAAACTCACAAGGTATTTGTTATGATAAACTATTACCTAACCTGGTTTTAAATTACTTACTGTTAAGTATGCACTATTAAAGAATCATAATAATTACTTACATCAAATAAAAATAACATTTGTTAAAAAATTTGAACAAAATTACTTACATAAAATAAAAATAACATTTGTTTAACAAAATTGAGCATATTACTTTCATTCAAAGAATCAAAATAATCCTTTATTTTAGACTGTCTAGATAGATATTTTCAGAGTATTCCAACAGGAAATATTACTTTTTCAACATCAGCCTGAAAACGACTCGAAAGTTCTTTGCGTACTAGCATTGCAAGAACGTTCAGTATTCTTTCCAACAGCACCCTATTTAAAGGTACTATTCGCAGCACTACGTTCAGCTGTTGTATCCTTAGCCACTACTTTGCCACCAAAATCAACTAACGCTTATTACTTTCCGTGTACGTACGTATATACGGAGTAATATAATAATAATTTATTTCGATCCAATGGTCTTTCTGTTTAAATATGCAAATGGTTTTTGAAAATCTATAGTAAAAAACCGTAAATCTTATTGAAAAACACCAATAAACATTTTTTTCTTCATTAGCCACTGACTGTGTATATTTTCATTAATACTAAAGCAGCTTTCAGAATCGAGTACTGTGATCACATAATCAATGTACATTTTTCATACATTTCTAAAAAATTCTTTAGAAGCTCGTTCTACATTGTACAAATTTGTACATATTTGTATAATTGTACAAATATCCTTTTTTTCATACCGTTATCTGAATTTTCTTGGCAATAATTCTAAAGTAGCTGCTGTAGCATGTTCAAAAATATCGTATGGATTTTCCTATAAATTTTCGAATACGTCGTTTTCCTCATTTGAAAATGTCGCACAATATCCCTCTCAATTCACATTCAACTGCCAGTCAACAATTAAAAAGAGAAATGCTAACCCCCTTAACAGAGTAATACGTATCACTTTCTCGTAGTCGTCAGTTAATTTGTATAGGACATGGACAGTTATCATAATATTGAGATCTCCATCAAAAATTATTTTACATCACCGCAAAACTGACTTTCCATGGCACGACGGGTTTTCTAGACTATCGACCTCATCAAGAAATAATGCCATCATGCCATGGAAACATCCACTGTTTCTCTTGTAATGTAAATTCATGTTTTTCTGATCATATCTACACAGAAACAAACATTTGATAATGGAATTTTGAGTTTATAGAGAAGAGCGTTAGTAAAACTTTCACTAATGTGAATGTTGGGCTCTCTGTGGCTATGATGGTGCACAGAGAGCTATGCGTTCTTGAGGCCGAGAACTCAACGCGCGAAACTCTGTGGACCCGGGTTTGATGCTCGCGGCAGCTAATCCGCCGGTTATTGGTAATTTCCTGGTGGCGAAGTTTTGGACGGGAGTGGATGCAGAGAGGGAATGGACAGCGTATGAAAGGGAACATTAGGTTACTAAAATCAGAAGGGAAATGGATGGAATATGAATTTATCAAACGCAGATCTCGTTAGCTGTTGTCTTTTCAAAATGACATCAATATTAAGCAAATGTAATTCGTACGTAGATAACAAAAAGAATGTTTAATAAAAAATGAACATTCGCGTAATAAAACGGTACTTCAGAGAATTCGGAATGAAATGTAAGTTTACATATTTATTATACAATAGTAATCACATTTGGGATTTCTAAAATGTTTAGATACTTTTGATTACTTCTCTTACTGAATTTTCAGCATCACACTGAAGATAGAATATTCGAATAGTATTTAATCTTTCAAAGCAGACAATGTACAAGAGAGTAAGAATTATTAACAGTTATGGTACCGTGTGTGTTTTGTCCATGAGTAGATGGTATGATATCATTGGTGTGTTAACATAATTAATGAAAGGCAAACAAGACAGAGGAAGCAGTCACGGTGAAATCAGATTTAATATTGCTATAGTGTAGGGGAAACAATGTGAAGATTTACGTTAAGCTAATGGACAGGTGATTAGTCAAAATTATAATATCGAAACATAAATTTTAATCTGTTATGCCAGTGATGAGTTACATGGAATGCCTAGTTGAAAAGTGAAATAAACAAAGTTATATTGTTAAAATAATCCAAAAGGGACACCAGCGAAACACTGGTTGTTGGAAATGAGCACATAATGGCGGCGGTGAGGAATGTAGTTATTAGCCAGAATATTGTTTGATTGGTGAGTGATTCGCACTCGTGAACTACTAAGGTCATTGGTTACGTAAGTTTAGTGCATATTTTTTTGTTCGGGAGGAGGCGGCGATATTGCTTTGCTGGATGGCGAGATCCGGCGCCGACCTACCGTCGGCTAACGGGGTCTTCCCCAACTAAGTATCTCCCACCAGTGGGGCACCGCCCCAGTCGGGACAAGCTGTAAGCTCCCGTCCGGGCTCCCAATATATGTGATAGTGATGTGCATGTAAGTGTAAGTGTGTTTGCGTAAGGGTGAGGATAGTAAAAGGAAGGGAAGGGAAGATGGAGCGCGGTTGCTTAGGGTTATGATCCGGCATTTATCTGGAATTGATCGGAGAAAGTACAGAAAACTATCAATCAGAGCAGTCGGCCACTACAATTCTCTTTCTAACAGTGACTGATCTCGACCTAGCTCTCTAGCTAGTTGCAAAAATCCTGTCGAGACTCGAACCCAGGACCTCCCGGTCACAGGCACTGCAGTGACATCGGTTGTATTATCGGGCATCAGAATAGAAGTAGAAATGTCTGGAGGTGGAAGGCCAGAAGGTGGACATGAAGGCACAGAGGGAACAAGGGAGAACCACGTGCTGTCAGCGCGTGTGGTGGAATGGAGGCGGCTGGCAGAAGGAGATCGCGGGGGAGTGTGGCACAGCGGGAGCAGTGAGTGGGAGTGGTGCAGCCAGCAGGGCGAGCGGTGTGATTCTGGGGCGGGCGGGCGTCGGGGACCGGAATCGGGCGTCGTCGCAGGGTCGTTCGCGGGGTCGGTCGTCGGGGTCGGTCGTGGGGTCGGTGTGGGTCGCCGTCGCGGTCGGTCCGTCGGGGTCGTCGTCGGGGTCGGTCGTCGGGGTCGGTCGTCGGGGTCGGTCGTCGGGGTCGGTCGTCGGGTCGGTCGGTCGGGGTCGGTCGTCGGGGGTCGTGTGTCGGGGTCGTCGTCGGGGTCGGTCGTCGGGGTCGGTCGTCGGGGTCGGTCGTCGGGGTCTGTCGTCGGGGCGGCGCCGTCGGAGGGGGCGTGGGGGGCCGTCGTCGGGAGGCGGCGGCGCGGACTGGGGCCCGACGGCGGGGGTGCAGCGAGGGCCGCGCCCTGCATCGATGCGGCGCCACTCGCCCCCCCCCTGCCATGCCGTTTCCCGGCTCCCCGATCTCGCTGTGGAGCGGCGACACGCGCTGCGAAAGGAAACGCTCCACTGAACAGCTTGACCACCGCCCACCCGGCAGCGCCCGGCGCCCGACGTATTACACGCCTAAGTGGCTGTAAGAGTCCATCTCGACAGCCCTCCCGCCGGCGACGGGATAAATGTGGATACGCATTCTTTTGTATGCACGTATTCGCTTTCGCTTGGTTACTACCATGCTGTTTAAGAATTGGGTGAGCTTGTAGGAAATTTTATGCCACATGTCGTTCATATTCTTACCTTGTGGCATACAGGTGTATTACAGGAAAGGTATTTCATAATGTGCGAGTACGAGGAATCCTGAGAACAGAAGTATGTGTGGAATTTCTCCAGTCCAGTTGATGGGTACTTTGATAAAAATATCGTACTTCATGCAATATATTCTACCAAAGAAGACTGTGATTCAAGATGCTGTGAATATTCTAGTAGTAAATGATGATCAAAATAATTTTTCATTTATAATTAATTTTTGAGAGCGTCTGTATCTTACATGACAATATGGAAAGTGAAGGAATGGTTAAGTGAAGCTGTTTGTATTTCTTTCCCATGCGTTTGTTCTAACATTGTAGGTTGTTCTAACATTGTAACATTGTTCTAACTGGTTCAAGGTTGTCAATTTTATAACCAAACTGAATTGTTTGATTTTGGCATTTCATAATTTTTCTAATATTATCTACAGCAAAATAGAATTTGTAATACCCTTTTTCACAATAAATCTGAAAAAATTAACGATTTTTGTAAATATTCCAATTAATTTTTCACGTGTATAAATATGTATAGCTTCGTATCTTATAAATTGCATGCTATAGAAAAATATATTCTTCAATATCTCTTTTATTAGATTCTGCGTGTGCAAGTGAGCTGAATTGGACAAGCAACAATAGATAAATAAATATTTATATCCAATGCAGTTTTTTCTGAATAAACTACGTGGAAAATGTTGGAAGCGATATTGGTTTTTGACGTATTGTATTACAGCTGTAGATTCTTAAACATTGTTATTATTTCTGGTACATTAGTGGTATTTGTTTTTATACCTGGGTTATTTTTCAGATTATGTCTTTAGTTAAGTTGCAGTAATTTTGTTTATTCTAAGATTATTGGGTTGGGATATTTATACTTATCTATGGAGGTATATTAAAAAGGCTGTATTTTACACGATTATATAATTATACATTGTACTCAAGTATTTATATACTTAGTTTATCTAGTACTTGTTATGTCTAGATGTATAAAGTATGGTCTTTGACGAGAATGGCAGATACAGATTTTTAATAGCTGAAAGATGACACCATTTTATGTTCTTGTGGAATTCGAGAATGAGCTGTTTCATAGTGCACTTTAAGCCGACGATATTGCTTCGCTAGAATCACATATTGCAATTTTACAATGCTGAGTATGTTAAATCCGAGACAGGGATTGTTTTCAAACCTGAACATATGCAGAACCTCAGGTATTACGAATTTTGTAATATATTTTTACGCGATGTACTTATAAACATACTTTATTTGAGTAAAAATCGTTATTTTGAAATTAAAAATATGGAAATTTTGAACATTTTATAAATTTCGTGATCTTTCATTAAATATACCTGCATCTATTATTTGCAGAGGCACAAAACACCAAACTACAGATCAATACATAATCATTCAGTGAACGTACAATAGTTACATTATATTGTTGGAAAATTATATGGTTATAAAATTTTATCATTTTGATCAAAACTTCGGAATTCTCAAATTGTGAAACAAGTTTTCTAAGATTGTTATTTATGAAATTACGATTCCTGAATTCTTTAATTCCGTCGAAAGGGTTATTTCATTCCGTACTACTAAATCTATTAATGGAGGTGCTTATAATTAGACACAAATTAACGTTAAAGAAGTCATCTTTCAGTAAATATTACGCTGAATTGAATAATTGTTATGATATTCTCTCCATAGTAGTTTATTTAGGTAGATTGTGCCTCACAACAAATGAAGGTGGGAGATTCAAAGAATCATATTTGAGGCTCATCGATACTAAATATTAGAAATGAGTCAAATTAAATTACAAAACTGAGATACCCACAAAAATATTTCAACAAACAACCAGACAAAATAGAATGTCATGAGATGTTGAATATCAATGTACGTCCAAATTTGAACAATTTGGAAACGACTAACGGCTCAAGTTTGAAACTGTTGTGGACTAATTAAATTTATCAAGGAAGTTATGTTTCGCTATTTTTAAGGCCTTTCGCCAGCTGAGATGGAGTATTTCAGGGGTTTGATGTTTTTTTCGAAAGAATGCGACACCATTCAGGCATGTCCTCCTTCAATTGCGCCTGCCATGTCCTCGGTAATGACGTGTGACGTCATAGGGGAAAATATTGACCAACTTGAACACGAATATTTATGGACCACACTGGTATATTTCTGTAGCGCCGAGTAGCTTAGATCATGCCCGGTATTTAATGCAACAGACTTAGTCCTAGCGCAAATTACTCGTCGCCCAGTACTTCGTTCGGGGGCGGCTGATATATGTTATGTTTTGGAAGCAAACGATCTTAATTCATGTTCTGGTGGTTATTTATCACAGTTTAAAATATCATTTCTTTAGTCCCTGTCCTGGTGATCCTGACCATACATCCATACAACGTTGTACATGAATGTTTTATAACGGGTTGCGGTGAGGATCACAGGGCGATCTACGCTTTTCCACATCCGGTACACAGTTTACACAACCACAAATGGAATTTATGATATCAAACCAATTGACACATGAATTCACGAATGACGTTAAGTAATTTTACCACTAAGTGAATTATAATATTAAAAATTGTCTTGACTGATACTCAGTAATGAAGAATTATTATGCAGTTACTTCCTAGAACATGAGTAAATGATTAAAATAAACTATTTATTTTATAACAATTAGATTCCTGTTACAATCAATTTGTTGTGAAGTTGTATTGGAGGTACACATTAAGTACGACTGGATGTATGTACTATTAACAATTGAAAGACTTTATTTTTTGAGCAAGAAGAATAATGTAAAAAGGGTACATATTTAATTAACCATGCCCACCGCGCGCGCCATTTATTGTAAGGTAATGAAGTGAAATTGGTATTAATTTATAATTTTTCCATGACTGACTCCAAAAAGAAATTACAAGTGGTAGAGACGGCCTACTGAATAGAAAGTCACAAAGGCAATGTTGATGCCATGGATACTGATCGACCTGAGAAAAAATGTGCAGAGGACAGCAGCCAGAAGGAAATGAACCGCTCTCGACTGCGGACGTTAAAAGTTATGCCGGGCGTATTTATGAACGAGATGAAATTGTCAAGCAGAGTTTGAGTGAAGTATTTGAAGGAAAAGACGTAATGTTAAATATGGCAGACTAATGGTAGTTATGTGAAAAATAGATGAACATAATTTTTGGGAAATTTACCAATACACCAGTTTAACTGGCTGTATTATATTTGAAAACAGTGAATTATTTGTATGTGATTCGAATTTAATCATGGAAATTTGTTGACTTCAAGACATGCACATTAATATTGTGAATAGGTCTAGATGTTTTCTTATTATGTTTGTTTAAAGAATATTGTGCAAGTTAATTTTTATGAATAAAATAAACATTTTACTTTGAATTTGAAAGTGCTTAATTTAAATGATATTGTCAGTAAGTTATTTTATTTAGATCTATGGTGTATATTATAGAATTATCTGCTCTACATTATAGAATTATCTGCTCTACATTAATAATAATTACATGTTAGTTAATAGAAAAAGTAAAAAACGTCTCAATAACGATCCAGCGCACGCGACAGAGTTTAAACTTCTAAACGATTTTTATGTAGGTTTTCACACGATATAAACAAGATAAATTCTATATAACGCCAAAATAATGAAATAAGTACCACTACCTCCTCTTCCTGATTCGCTCTGATCCTTCTCATCCTCCTCATCGCCATCCTCCTCCTCCCCATCCTCCTCCCGACCATCCTACCGCTGACCATCCTCCTCCTGACCATCCTCCTCCTGACCATCCTCCTCCTGACCATCCTCCTCCTGACCATCCTCCTCATCATCACCCTCACCTTCCTCATCCTCCTCCTCCTCCTCATCATCTTCATCATCCTTCTTGTTTTTCTATAAGAACAAGCTCGAGACTTACGGGACTATCTTAACAGTTGACTTACCCGGAATCATTAATAAATCCATATTTTCACTACTCAAGCACACATTCACACAACCACGCCCGAGGCGGGACTCGAACCCACGACCCTTCGCGCCGAGACGGTCAAGACGCACCAACCGGAACGATCTCGGCTTCCCAGCTCCACGAATAATTTTGTTATTACACCGAAGAGCCATTTATGGGCTCCGCGAACTCAACGTAAGTTTCCCCGAGCGTCGTTAGTTTCTCCCCAGTTAGTTTCCTACGAAACTTCTCCCTCGCCACTCGCCCGCCGTTAATAGATTTCGGATTGTGAGCGACGACGAGACGGCGTCCCCTCCGCCTTGGGTTCACTTCACTTGTGTTTTCGACGGCGTTTGCCGCCAACGAGGGCGGTCACACTCCCGTGGGCGATAAAGAATCATAATGCCTTTTGAGCTTAAGAAATGGTCGGGATCTGAACGTTTCTTGCGGGTTTTAAATTAACTTTTTCTTTACTAGTAGTTAATTTTAATATAGTATGTGTAATTTTTTTTAATTTTATTTCTAGGGTTAACCGATAACCGGTTATACGTCCCGATGGGACGTATATTCGACTATACACTAAGACACCAACTCACTTGCGGGCTCCTCTGATCCAGAGTCAGCAGAACGCGAGGCCCTCCGCGACAACACAAATATGAGACTCTAGAGAAAAGAAACCGTGCCCAAGGCGGGACTCGAACTCTCGATTGAGTCCTGAGTTGGTACACGCTCTTAATACCTCGGTCATCCAGGTCGGCTAATATTCATTTAACATGCTAATTCATAATATTTTGTACATTGATGTGTAGTTCAGGAAGGAAGTCGTACTGGATGATTCTAAGGAATATTTAATTAAATTGTAAAATTGCCGATAAGATCTAGAGAGGAATAAATAAAAAACATGAAAGGTCTGTTTATCAAGTTCATTTATTAATAACTTAATATACTCAAGTAACGACATTGACAGAGAGAAAGGAAAAAACATATTTTCTTAAAAGGTTGAAAAGACTGTCTTTATGAATATTTCTGTTCCAGTTCTTTTCAAGGTGAGGAGTCCCAAATGCCACTTCTCGGCTATCCTTACGGTCCGATAAAGCTGTTGTATGATGCTCGACAGCAAATATATTTGATGGTCTCTGCTATTGAGAGCGTAGGCTTCCGCGGCCGCAGTCAGTATTTAATTGGCTGTCCGGGTGACGCCGCGTCAATGGCGAAGGTGCCGACGTTTCGGTCGCCAATCTGCGACCTTCCTCAAGGCGTAAAGTGGCATTGCGCAGAATGGCGACCGAAACGCCGGCAACTTCGCCATGAACACGGCGTCACCCGGACAACCAAGTAAATAAGGGTTCTGCTATGTTTGCCACATGATGGGTACAACCTATCCCCCAAACATGTAAATCATTTGAAACCCGAATATTGAAAAAAGGTTTGCCACAAATTGTCTGTCTATAAATTAATTTGGGACCCTCCACCTTCAAAAAAATATGTATAGGACAGTATTTTCTCTTTTCTTTAGCTTCTATATAATAATTCTATGGGATAATGTCATGGTTCGGCTGTAAGACACCATTCGGATTGAGGTTTTTCTATGCTTGCGTAATTTTGAGCATTCTTTTTCAATTTTATTCTTCTTCTATATAGTCATTCATCTACTGGTAATTACTGGCCTTAACCGCCATCCGGATTGAGTTTTTTATGGGTTTACACAATCGCGTGTGCTAGGATGCTCCCTTGTTTTGCACTCCATCGTAAATGTACAGCTTGCCTCCATCCTTAAACATTTCAACTTTGCATAAATATTTATTAGACAAAGTGTTTGGACGGAAGAAGAGATGATATACCTGAGCATCGCTACTAATAAAATTGTTGTTGTTATTATTATTGTTTATTAGTTATAACAAAATATAGATTTTTTTTTTCTGGAAGTAGGTTGATGCAACTAGGAGTCAGAACATTACAATTTACATATTACAATTTGGAATATTAATACTATTTAACTTTAAATTAATGTAATTAACTACAATAATAATATTAATAATAACAATAACAATAATAAAAACAATAATAATAACAACAATAATAAAAACAATAATAAAAATAATAATAATAATGATATTACAAATAAAGACTATTATAGCATTCACTCTACATTTGATGTCTGTCTTGCACAAATATTTTAATTTAATAAACACACGATATTTTAATTACATTGCAAACCACTTCACTACACACACGCAAATCTTTATTCATATCCTCTACATAAATCATTATAATTCAATCCTATTTCAGTAATCAAAGATTTATATTTTAAAATCCGCACGAAGACCTTTTTGACGCAGCGGGCTCTTTGTGGGCCGTCGGCTGAGAGACTGCGGAGGCGACTGGGGCGCTGCCTGCGCGGGCGCCGCGCGGGAGAATAGAGAGGCCGCCGCGCGGTTTCAGATAAGGGAGCCCCCGGGGGGCTGTGGGGCTTCCGAGCGAGAGTGACGCGGCGGAGAGGCAGGCGGCGACAGCGCGGG
>BOPP01000031.1:5856190-5867030 GCA_017312745.1 Gryllus bimaculatus
GGAGGACAATTCTAGGGCCGGCTGCTGCGGTTGGTAGTTTTCCATGGTTCCTCCAATCAATACCAGGCGAATACCATAAGAGTACCATAACAAACGGGCACGTATTTCGCGCGATCTTTCCTTCCTCTTCCCAGTCCATTCCTCACCGCTTTCTTATACATATTCAAATTGATATGCACTACTCTACCAGACACGTCGGGGGCTTAAGTAGAAGTATTTATTTATCAACTCGAAAATTACACTTTGCTGCAAGCTGGCATGTACACAAGTCGGCATATACAAGACGCAAGCTGACATATACGAATATACAAGTTCTTGCTCCAATCTTTGTGCCTACGTCGCGTACAAAACGTTTTATTTTCATTCAACACAATTTGTTATATATCGATAATCAAAAATAAATTTAAAACAAAATCGGGAGATATTAATTTGCTCTCTTGCTTGTGGGAGATACCTGGTTAGATAAAAACCTGCGAGCAGACTTGTATGTTGGCGTCGGATATCACCATCGCAGCAACCGCGTAAAGAAAACCATACGGGTCTAATGACTTTATCAGTTGAAAATCCCGAAATCACTTATCAATCAAACGAAAGTGTTCATGGCTATGAGACCCATAACCGTACATTATACACTAGTTCAGTTTTAGAAATAATAAAATACAGTGGTTATACACAGTAGCTTATAGGGAGAAAAGACTCATCGGTTTATGTGTATGGGAAATCGAAAAAAATTGTCTTGATAACTTTCTCTTTAATCTTTTGTAATGAGATTTTGCTTACCCATGTGGAAGTGAAAAGCTGGAGGTATCTTAAATATTTTGGAATAGAATCTTGGAGTTGATAAGAGGGAGACGTGAACGAGGATGGGCTTAATGCCCAGTTCATTATGTAATTGCGCATTCAGAATGTACCAGGGAGTTTATGAATACTTTTATTGAATGTTCAAGTTTCAAACGTCAAGCTGATAACATTGAAAGATAACGGAACATTTTCCCAGAATGTAAGAATTTAATGTGAATTCAGAAGTGTATCAAAAGTTTCTCGGGGAAAAATAGCATAGAAATTGTGACTTACAAGCAAGCCCTAAAGTGCCTTCAATATTTTGTGTTTGTTTTCCCCATGGTTAAAGATGTCTTTAAAAATGAGTCTTAATAATGTAGTAATTACTATATAAATTGAATATAAATATACCATGTACGAATGCAAATTTAGCGTAAGTATTTATTTTTTAGGAGTGACATGTTACTTAGATAAATGCATGTTTGAAAGTTTTGAAACAGTTCTTACAGAGACACTGCTATATATTCTGGCCTTAGAGATTACACAATTTGTTCAATGCGTATTCGCATCACAAAAACAAATAGTTCAAAACGTAATTCATTCCATTAAATACTATAATAATATACTAAAATAATACGCTGGTCCAAACGCACAAAAACGCGATGCACAAAATTTGAACATTATTGTTATTTATTGTTTATTTAAAGGAGCCGCAGTGACTCGGATTAACGGTTATACCCAAGTTTGCGGGTTCAAAAGCGATCGAAGCCGTTAATTTTTAAGGGCAAAAAAATCCTTCGTACGCCTTCCTTCAGAGGGGAAGTAAAGCCGGCTGTCCCATGTTAGTTGATTTACTTGCATGTAAAAGATCCTCAAGCCTAAATTACGCCTCTAATCTAAATTCAAATCGCCTGTTTCTCGCCCAAGAAATACCTCCTTCCTCAGCTAGTTGGTGAAAGGAGCGTCGCGAAATTTGCGTGGTCAGAGGGAGGAGCGGGCCTGATGGCCCGAGTTTCGCCACGTAAAATAAGGCATTAAATTCATTTCCTCTTTGTACTGACGTCGAAGAATAGGAGAATAGAAGCTGAAGCCTATTCTTCATCTCCTCTTTGGGTCACATCGACCTGTGTGCAATTGCACGGTGCCGATTTTCCTTTATTTATTACAAAGCCTGAGCCTGTTCTGTTCATACATGGAATGGAAAAGTAATTTGATAATAATGTTTATGACGTTAAATGTTATAATGTTATGAAGATAATGAAAAAGAAGTAGAATGAAAGGCAAGTGCAATGAGGAAACCAGGAGAAATTTGCCGAGGACCTGCTTTGTCCACCATGAGTTCGAAACGGGCCAACTGATTTTTAAACCATAGTACAAACGGTGGAAGGCATGTGACTGATTGTTGCGGCACGGGTCGATCCGATTGGAACCTATTGTTACATACCAGAAGGTCACACGAGTGTAATACAATTTAATGAATGCATGTAGAATGTTAAAATCCAAGGAACTCGCGTAGAATAGCAATGAACTATAAACATTTAGGCGCCATGCTGGATGCTAGACGAGAATTGTATTGTCGAGATAGGGCACGGCCTGGTGTCATTAACATAGAATTGATTAGGGGAGGGCGTTGAAAATTGATCTTCAACAAAATGTAACGGATTCTCAGCTCAATGAATAGCCAAGCAGTCCACATGGTATGAACATTATGTAATTGTAATTTTTCAATGATAGATTTATGTTGTGGGTAAATGTTTGTTTGATTAATCCATAATAGTGTAGGTTAATCGGTATTGTTTATTTTAGTTTTAAGTGGGTATTTTTTTCTATTGTTTCAATAATTGTTACCTTTGTTGTCGTGTATGAATTTTGTATTTAAAAATATTTAGACTTCCTGTCCGTGGGTTTATATGAAGTTAGTTCCGTAGTGGTAATTTTAAATTGTTAATTTTAAGGAAATAGTCGCGAGTAGAGGTTTCACCCGGCGTCTAGTAAGGGAAAGTCGCGACGCAATTTTATTAGGGCAGAAGTAGGGATTTTTCGATTAGTGGACTGTATAATTAGTAACAGTCGGGTGACATTGAAAGTTTGCATGGACAGTAGGATCATAAATTACCCCACTTTTCATTGAATTGACATCAATTCAGTAAGTAGTAAATTCCACAGAAGTTCCAGGAATCGTGATATCTGTACAGAGTGTACATGTGTCCACGAGCAACAAGATAAGGTGATGTATGTTTTAGGTCGAAATCATGCAATATCTTAATAAAAAACAGAGTTAGCAAAACTATGAGTAATTAGAGCAGTTGATTTACGAGCATAGCAGGGCAAATTAAATTAGAAGAATAAAAAACACGTTACAAATGGTTACCCAGCTTGGGGAATGATAAAATAAGTAAAGTTAAAGATAGAAAGGTTTAATTATGTTAAAAAATGCATGCCCAACGTGGGGCAGGTTCATGTTGGTTACGCTATTTGAAAATTTACTATTCTTCGTAATGATTCTGCTATATTATCCCTGAGAAAAAATTCAAAAAGTTCAATCAGAGCACTTGTAATTTTAAACGAATTTTAAATGCGTGACAGACATTTCTCTTTTTCTTTTGAACATATTTTTTACTGTTACATGATTGATTTGTTATTGCCTTCGATACGGATTTCAATATACACTGCATTACTTATCTAGATCGAGAAGATCGCGGTAACGAGGGAAATATGAAAACAGTTGAATCTACACGTTCTCTTATGAGAGGGAATTATGGGAGGGAATTGAGAGAGGGGTTTGCGGGAGAGACGTGTGAAGACACACAGTCAAATTCACAACTAATAATCATTAGCCTCAATTAGTAAATAAATCGATCTGAATCATTAAAAATACGTAAAAATAAAATCACGGATCTTAAGTTGTTCTTATAATGGAGTAGCGACAAAGGCCCGAGAACCTTTGTCCTTCGGCTTTTTGTCGCCGGTCCATCATTACAACCCTTTTTCGCTTTACAACCCTTTTTAACTCCCTTGATCGATAAATAACTAATGTGCTTCCATAGTGTAAGTAATAGGGGACTAGCGCTTCAGCGCAGAAAAATATAGGAAGAATTCAACCCATGGCTCTTCTTTTTATCTATATAGCAGTGTTCCCCGGCCGGAGCTCTGTATTCATTTATCCACACATGATAGGAGCGCATGTGACGAGCCGGACGGATTCCCATCACCGCACCTGTCTTACTTTTTCTTTCGTCACACAGCTATAAAAACTGAGACGATTTGTATTAGAAAGCTACAGCATTTTTGCCCCGGCCGGGAATCGACCCTGGAACCGCCTCACAGAAAGCTAGCACACTACCGAGGAGCTCCAAAACATTTTAATATTTTTTATTTATTCTAACAGTGAGAATCAATATTACTACTATTTATTTGTGGGAACGCTATTGAAGAAGATAGAGTTCGTAAAAGTTATGATCAACGCATCCCATCTTTGAGTATTAATATTCAATTAACATCGTGAAGGACGAAATTACAGTTTACATTAACTTTCAAAAGAACGTCGTTACTAAAGCTCTTCAAAAATTCAGCTTGCAAGAACAACGCCCTCAATTTTTGCCGTGAGACGAGGACATTATCGGACCTAATTATCGCTGGTCCACCACAGAGCGGCCTAATTGGACAGCCGCCGCTTCAAAGGCCGAAGGCGCCCCAGTGATGGGGAGGCGTCTAATTAGACGGAAGAGAATTATAGTTGTTCCGGAAAAATTCTAGGCGGCGTCCCATTGGCTTCGAAAGGGAAAGAAGGAGAGGAGCGATCTCTGTTCTAATTGTTTGCACATCCACGAAAAGGAGCTGCGATTCAGATTGGCTCTGCCCTCCCCCTCCCCGTCGGCTTTCGTATTGCCCTCCCTGCATTAATCTTACATTCGCGACTAATTTCTTCGCGAGGTTTGAATTCAAATTCTGCGAATTGCGCTTCAATGGAGATTAATACGCGGATGGTGCTGACAGATTTCGCTGTCGCTGCCTGACGCTCTGTGGTGCAGCGGTACCGCGACCTAATGAATCTGCGCCGACCCAAGCGCTGTTATCCCCTCGTTTATCTTTTATTCCTCCATATGAACGGAGAGAAAAAGATGGAAAATTCGTATCGATTAGAGGGAAATCTTGTCTGAAATCGACGATTACGCCAACAGCCAATATACCCTATCCCCAAATTGCTCATTTGTGAGTTAAAAAATATACACCTTCTGATCTCAAATATTATACCAATAGTTTTGTAATATAAAAGATGTAAAGAAGAAAAGGGTGTCTTCTAATATCGTGTTAGTAAATTTCTATAATTTTCCCCTTCTATTCCATTTAATAGTGTTTATTGGGTTTAAATTTTGTTTCATTATCGTTTAATGGGTTGCGTTGACGGATCGCAATACTCAGCAGTAATTGTAAATGAAAACTTATTGTTCTATTATCGTCATCATCCCAGTGTTAGTATTATTATAGTTTGCTTTATTTAATTATTTCACCGTTTGTGCCCCTTTCTTCTCTGAATTCTCTTTCCTTTTCGATTCACTATTTGACCCAGTTAGTTTCCTTTCGTGCACCATTTGATTAAGTCTTTTCCATTCTATGCCTTATAACACAGTTTTACATTGTCTCATCTCTTTACCGTCATCTTTCGCCATACGCAAGGATTGAGTGATTCAATTTTGTCCAACTTTTTCGAACCATCCACTCGTCACGGGAATAAAACGGTATGCTCCCCACCCTGCACTTCGCGAATGTGATTCTCATATCTAAATCGACTCTAACACTTAACTGTCTCTTTCTTGATGAAAGCTTCTTTTCTCATCATTAATCTCTTGATCCCCGTTGCGAAATTGAAGATGTTCACTACGGTGGTTTCCAAGTACCTGTAATTATTTTTATTGTTTATAAGCATTTATTAAGTGTTTCTTTTATTAGTTGTGATAGTAGGCTTAAGAACTTGAAATTTTAAAAAAAAATCGCAGTTTGAAAACAAGACTAGTATTTTATAGCATTATAAAAATAAGATTTAGCATTTTTAACATTTGTTTAGAAAATGATTATTAAGGGAGGTCTCGTGGAGATAAAAAAATATTTTCATGCTTCTTAGATTTGCCCATTACAATCAGAAAATAAGCAAAACTAATTTAATACTTTGACGTTTGTTAACTTCAACAAATATTTAAAGAAATAATTTTGAAACCATCGTGACTTGTGTAGAACTAAAGGATTCTGTATAACACTATTCAAAGGAGTGCTAGAAATTGTCTTGAAATTTATAAATACTTTTTTAAACAACACAACACTTTTAAAAGGTAATATATTTTGATAAATGAAATGAATTTATATAAATATCTATTATAAATAAGTAGCACGAACAGGGGACAATTAAATAAGAGCATACTTCAGTGTTAGTTTCCTTTAACATATTTCTTCTGTAAGTAACATTTTAACTATATTGACTGAATAATCGATTGGCTTCTACACTATGGGCCACTGTCAGACTGAATGTTTTCAATATATTGTATTGTAGTCGATGTCTCATAACGTGTTTGAGAGCAAACACAAAGGAAACCACAAAATGTATTTTAGCTATTTTATCGCCGATTCATGACTGTTTCCTTCGTTGTACGTGATTTTGCTGTTTGTGATCGATTTCGCATTTTATGGCAGATTGAATATCTTAACAAATACACTTCACTGACTGACAAACACAATTACTAACTTTTTTTGACATTTGGTATCATGTTGCATTTTCAGCAATTTCTAAAATCTGCCATCTCTAATTATACTGACATATAACACAGTTGTCAGATCCACAGACTTGACACATCTTTCTATGTGTATGTCGATGGGCTGAATCCGAATATGAAGCCAGAATTGCGCATCCACATCCAGTGTTTTAAATCGTGTTAAACCAGTGTAAAGTTGTAAATTTCACAGTGGTTTCAGATATATAGATAGAAGCTTTATTCTACAATTGGGCATATGTTGTCGGGTGCCAGAATAAAAAAAACATGAAAGAACAATTACAATTATAAAAAAACAATATATAAAATTACAATATTAAAAAAATTATGTGTCACTACCTATCACATGCAGATGGCATTTACATTCATATACTATCAATCCAAATACATTTACACAATTAAAAAAACTGTAATGTGTGGCGCAATTCTGGCATTTGATTCGGATTAAGCGCGTTGACAATGCGAGAACTTTTCAAAATATTTTCTCGCTTTAATTACCTGCAAATACAAGCGCCGAAGAAAAATAAAACTATTTTCGCTCAGACGAGTCCAAAAAAATAAAATGAGTCCGCGTTCTGGATTTATACTGTAATTATGACAGTAAATAACACGACGGCTTCCAGGAATTCAAAGGCACGCGTTGAAATTCCTCGGAATTTCCTACATTTCAAGTTATTGAATGCAAGCCCTAGGAAGGGAAGTTGTTCGCCGAACGTTCGTCGTCTACCTCTGCAAATTGGCTGTTAGCTGCGGAGAGAAGAAGCGGTTGGCAAACATAGTCCTAGAGTGCATTTTTAACGACGCATATCGAGAGGTTTCCCTGACTTGAGAAGCATTCGGTCTTTCTTCCACAATGGATTGGTATATCTGGCCAAAGCGTATTCGATTCTTGAGCGCACCGATGGATTCCATGAAAACACCCCACTACAAGCGTAACCTACACACTTCATATTTCAATGTGCAGAATTATCTTAAATTATCGTACAGATGAGAAAAAAACTTCCCTGGATTGTATTTTCATGAGTAGATAGAATAAAATCCATAATATTAATTTAAACCGAACTTAATATTATTATATAACATAATATTTATTCGATCTCTTTAGGAAACGTCTGCATCTCCATCTGTCTACGTTGAATGCTAGTATTATTGTAATTATTTATACACGGTAATTGCAAAGTTGGAATGTAAAATACACAGCGTGTATTCTCACCACAGTAAAATACATTTTGCCACTTATAATACACAGTAATGTAATTATATTATGTGGTGTCGAATGGAAGACTTCTGGGATCAATATAAAAATTGCATTATTTTTTTCCTTCTAGTTGAAAAGTTTTTCTTTCCTTTCTCAAATATATCTTTACGCCTTTTTTCCTTTTAACCAAACGCAACGATTTACGAATGAAGAAGACAAACACATGCGGATGTTGTCGTTTGCGCACAAATTCGTAGTTTGGAGAGGACTACACTAAAGTACATGGTCTCGTATAATATATTTTAACCAAAATCTCGAAGACTTGTACAAAAGTGAACTACCTTAAGTAAACTGCAAGAGAAATTGTCTATTATCGTTCACATGAATCAAAAATACAAAGAACAAGAAAAGCTACTGCTTAGGTAACTACTATTATGGTTTAGTAAATTCATTCATAAGAATTTGAAGTATAGTTTGTTTCGTTTTAACATTGTACGCATGTAATATCTGTCATCTCATTAACTCTTTCGATTATTATCGTAACCACTGCTTAGGTCGTTTCTTTAGTTATTTCATGCACTTAGTGTTACACTGTATTTCATGCACTCCAAATTTTTCCTTCCAGGGGCTGAGACTGGCATCCTTAACAGCTCAACTACAGTTCTTACCTTGGTTTCCCTACGCTCTAGTGTCCCATAGGCCCGTGTTTATTTTTAGATTCTCGCCTTACTAGGTTTACGTAGTGAAGAGAAAGTGTAGTTTACAGCCGCAAAAATAAGCGATTTTGGACAGAATAAGTGATGTTGTCGACCCAGTAACTAAAAAGTGAATAAATGTTCCTATATGTATTAAATTATTTCATAGCACTAAGTTGTGCTGCCAGAATCCAAAGTTTGTGCTCCTTGATACCGAAAGATCGATTGTACGTCTGTCCGTCCGTGCGTCAGTCATTGTCGCTGGTCCGTTTCAGCACTTTAACTGTTTAGATGATGTTCTTCAAAGTTGATATTCCCCGATCAATATAAACTAACTCCCTTGATCATTTCAAACGGATAACTGAAATAATTATAGGAGTTTAAATGCCAACGACAACTCACCGCAAGGACAATATTCAAACGGATACTTTGATTTTGGGGGCACTTTGCAAAACGCCTAACCAAAATATTCAATAAAAAAATGGCCGAATTAATTTTTGATTAAACTTTGTTCTCTAATAGCGCAAAAGGGCTTAAAAGAGCGCATATTTTACAATTTTATAATTCTGAAATAAAGCATACATGAAAATGGCATTGAAGACATTTTGTTTAATCTCTGTTAATCTGTTCAAATATATTTAAAGAAAAAATGTGAAGTAGTTTTTGAGATAATTTAGTGAATGTCCTTGGGGCTTCATGTAAATTAGGACCAAAAATTAATTAACATTTCTCAAAATCCCAGAGCTTTGTGTAAGACTAGATTGACTGGGATGTATTCAGGTTGGAAAAAAATCCTATTCATAATTTAGGTACTAGTGTTGTTCATACACGACGGAAGGTCAGACAGACAGACGGACCAACAGACAGACGTACGCACGTAAAAAAAACACTTTTTCGGTATCAGGAGACCCCAAAACGAGTGTTTCCGATGAAATTTAAAAATCGATTTTCCGCAGCGTTTTGTAACTTCATCTATAATACGTATATTACTCCGTACATTCGTAAGGAAACAAGAAATTAAGAACAAAACAAAAATCACACATTTTATGAAAAATACTCCATTTTTTGCGGAATAAAGGATGCTTGAGAAATGGCACTGTCCTAATTTTCGTTGAAATCTGTAAATTTTCGAATTTTGCATAAGTTAGAAAGAATGCGAGAACCCACAAGTTCTTTTAAGCGTCGGTAATGCTGAGAAATGGTAGTAGTGGTACATCCTTGGCGAGTTGACATGATCCCCTGCATACTTTTTTTGATGGTCGGAAACACTGTTAAAAGTTCATGTGATAGTGTAATATTGCTTAACTGTTACATATTATGCGAGGAAGAATGTGCTGTTTAGCTTCAGTAGTTTATTTACGTTGTGGACTTACTGAACCTTGATAGCGTGGCTCCTCCATGTCACGCCTAGGTACGAGTAGCACCCCGGTGTGCTATAGATATGTCAACTTACGTGATATTTAGTCGCTTTAGTGTAGTGATTGATTTTTATGCCTGGAGATTGCAATGTTCCATCCCGTTGGGTATTGAGGTATGGAGCCGACCTACATGTCCACTTGCGAAGGATTTACCTCCCCGGGTGTCTACCCCAAAGAGGCATCAACCTAGCCTAAACAAGCTTTAAGCAGATTACTGGTTTCTTGATAAGTGTGGTAGTGTAGTGTGTGTGTAGAATGTGTCTTTAATTAAGAAGATGCTAAGGCTGGAAGGAGATTGAAGATCACGCTGTCCATTTACTATGGTACCGCTCCGACACTGATTGGAAAAATCACAGAAAACTTCGGATCAAATCTGCCGGACGCTGGAATTCTACTTTAGAGAGCAGTTGAATTGGACCCTGCTAGATAGCTATTGCAAAAAAAAAAATATTAGTAATTGAAATACTTATAGCATTAATGCGAACGAAATTAGTTTCTTCTGGTTTAAAATTACTTCTGTTGTCAAGAATAAATTTTGGGTTTTGAATGCATTTAAACGATTGTGAAATAACTTAATGACTGATTTAAATTTCTATTTGCAATAAATTTTCATGGAAATAATTATTTGCTGTACGTAACTCTCTGTACAACAGTTATCTCAGTTAAACGCGTTGAGTGGATTGTGATCCAACGCATGCGAAACAAATCTATTCATAGGCTGGGTTTTGGAATGCAAAGCAACGCCATTTATTTACGAACGATTCACGTGATTGCATCGGCCGGCGTCGCTACTGGAATGTCAGCGAAACCTGCACGTTGAATGGCGCAGCACCACGAAGGAACCGGACGCTTCCCTTCAATTTCACAGGCGCCCCACTCTAAAATAGGCTTATTGATTTTATAATCAGCGACTTATGGGTCTTTCAACACAAAACATTGCACGCGCGACCCCATGGAGGGCAAGCAGAGCGCCTTCCGCGCCGCCCC
>BOPP01000031.1:5867753-5885266 GCA_017312745.1 Gryllus bimaculatus
CCTCTCCCCGCTCCCACCGCCACGTCGCTGCTCGGCATGCCGAAGACGAGGCGAGGCCGGGTGAAGACGGACGGGCAGGGGGAGAGGGAGTGTAAGGGCAGGGCCGCTTTTTTTCCTGGAATGAAGCCAATTTCTTATTTATGGCGAAACTTAGTGGAGGCTACTAACGAGCTTCTAGATTGGAATTTTACATACCCGAAGAAGTCTCTGAAAGAATTTGCACGCTTCCATCATTACCGTAAATTTGCTTATAACCGGAAGAAAAAGAGATCGTCAGTGAATGAAGAGGAAAGGAAGAAAAATAAGGAGCAATGTTTGGATGCCATGGGTTTTTCTCTCGTAGGGTGAGATGGAGAGACCCGAGATGCTATTGGTTTTTAGGGAGCAAATGACTTACCATGACAATGGAGAAGATCAAAGCCACAATTTAAAATCATATTTTTCAGTGATTAAGGGCTGGATAATCAGAAAAGAAGGTATTTTTCGCCATAGTACATTCTATAGCTGCTAGTCGCAAAGCAAACTCGCACCAATTAAATATTGAACCATGCATAGCAGTCACAATCGTGTGGGTACGGGTGCATACATTGGTTGTTAATTCCGTGCTGCTAGCTTGTTCTTCTCTCAGTGGTAAACGCAACGGCCTCTGCGGCAAAGAGTTCCAAATACAATCGACTATTTTAATTCAAATTTTAAGAGGACGCGAGGCTGTTATTGAAATTCAAATAAAAAAGTGTGCATTATTTAAAAATGAACATAACCGAAATATGAACAAAAATGTGGAACACTTAGAAATGTTGAATAATCTTTTTTATCCGGTGATGTTAAAACCTCTTCTTACGTTAAAGAAGAAGCACAGAACAATCACAACTATCAGAATGCTCTTATATTTTTACAGAATTTAGATTCGCAAGTGATACATCTCTCTCATTTTCAGCTTCTGGGGTTTCTGTCTCTAGGTATCTCTCACAGTGGGATCCCGCTCCAGCGGGGACAAGCTGTATGCTCCCGACTGGTTTCCCAGCATATGTGGTGCATGGTGCATGCATGTTGTGCATGACATATGTATGTTAGCAAAGGGTGAGGATAGGACTAGGAAGAGGAAGGAAAAATAGCGCGAGACCGAGGTAGTACACAGATCCTCCAACAGCTCTTTCGAACTTCAGGTAGTACGTCATTAAAATGTTCATAAGTCTTAGTTTTAATTTCCTTTGTTTACTTTTAATTTGACCTGCACCCTCAAAAATGCGGTTGGCAGTGTATTATGTATTGATTTTGGTGCGTTCAAAAAATATAAATCTACATCACTTAACAAACAAAATTATTGACTAAATATTTGATAAAAATACGATTTGGAGACAAGTTGACAAAATTCTAAAATACATTGCGGAATTATCTTTTTATAAGTGAAATTGAATGATTTAGATAATAGGAACATTAATTAACACAGAACATGCCGCAATAAACATATTCAATTTCATCGGCTATATTAAACTCATTTATAAATTAGTCAGGTATTAAATTCAGTGAAAGTGTATTGATAAAAAACTTGTATAGCAGGAATAATTATACTTCGCATTCAAAACGATTCTGATATGTAATAACGTAAAAACATAATTGATTCAAATGCTTCAGTATCCGTTCATGCCTGCGTCCATGTGATTAACAATATATGGACAGAGTAATTGAACAGCATCGAAAAAAGGTAATAAAAACCTTTACGCTTTTCGAAAATAATTTTTTTTGAAATATTGATTCAATTAATGGTCAGTAATATATTAAGTGAATTTTACGTTTTGAAAGAAAATTTCTACAAAATACTGAAAATGGTTTTGATGAATATAATTAACAAAATGGTATATTAAAAGTAACAAAGGTCAAATACGTACCTTTCAAAACTCAAAAATGTAGGCAAACGAATTTCAGGAATTATAGAGCACTGAAGAAATTGTGAAAACTATATTCCCGCATTCTTTTAATTCCTGTCATTAACAGTCAGTAGTATTTGTCATGCCGTGTTATTATTAGCATTTTAAAAATAATGTTCTGTTGAGATTTTTTACCTGAAGGGACACCATAGTGGAGATATCTCGCATCATTTGTAATTTCCTTCTACCTGGAGATGGGAGAACGCAATGTTCTCAGTGGCACAAAAGATAGAAGCCATGGAACAAATATCTACCAAGGAAGGGACCGAACCCATCATCTATCGCATTGATTCTGTTGGCGCTCTGCGTACCTTAGATTTTGTTGATAATTAACAGAAAATAACAGCTTTATCAGAACTTGCAAATCCCAAGAGAACCTGTTCTGAACATGCACGCTACGGGTGTTAAGCTTTTCTTATTTACATATTCGACTGCAATTTGTACATCGCCAAGCAGCGGCTCCAGCGCTTTCCATCCGCGAGAAGGGGGGTCCACTGGAAGCCTTCTCTTTAAAGCCCCGTCGAGCGGAGGGGTGACCGGGTGCGGGGGGGGGAGAAGGGCGGAGGGAGGGAGGCACCGCTTCGCGCCTGCTCGCACACACGAAGGCGGCGGAACAATATCAAACTCGCCTGTCCAGACATCCCTCTCTCCTCTTTCAATTTAATAATTTCCAGTTCGCGAGCGATTCGCCGCGACTGGCCGGCTGGGTGCCGGCGGAAGGGGCCGCCGCCGCTGTGAGGCAGTTGGGGCGACCGACGCGGAGGGTGACGCGGGAGGCGAGGGAGGCAGGGGCGGGACACGGCCTTCCCGCCTTTGCCGCAGATACGTTTGACTATCGCCGATTCCGAGGCAGTCGCTTCCGACGTTGCCTTTGTGGCACTTGAAACTCTGGCCAAGTCCCAGAAGGGTAGAGCGGGTGAGGTGGATCAAGGGATCGACCGATGTCACTGCAGAGGCTCTGACTGGGAGGTTCTAGGGTTCGGATCCCGGATTTTCGACACTATTTAGGTTGATTTGAGTCGTTCAGTTTGGAGAAGAATTTTAACGGAGGGCTGCTCTGTTAGGTACTTTTCTATGGATTCTCCAATCAATGCCAGGCGAATGCCAGAGCAGTACCCAAACAAATGGGTTTAAGGTGAAAGAAAAATGTCCCAACACAATCAACTGTATGACTGCGATAGTTTGGGTGTCGCCGTATTTTACCTGGTGATGGAATATATCCGTGATGGTGAAAGCGAACACGTCAGTAGGAGCAGAATCAACGGCGGGAATGACAGAAGAATTCACAGAGCGGCTTGTGTAGTTTGTGGCTAATTGTCACTACAGTGTCTCTGACTGGGAGGTCCTAGGGTTTGGGTCCCGACGGTGGCAGTATTTTTGGCACTAACTAGACCGAAATGAGCCACTGTTTGGAGCAGAATTCTAGCGGACAGCTGTTGTGGTTGGTAGTCTTCGTTCTTTGTCCGATCCATGCGACTGCCGGAGCAGCACCCTAGAAACGGGCCACGCTCTGCCGTGAATTTTCCTTTCTTTTTCTTGTCCTACTTTCAGGCCTTACTTACACCCAGTTATACTTCCAAGCCCTACACTGCCACACCGGGACCTTACAGATTATCCCGGCTAGCGCGGTGCCCCGCTGGTGGGAGGAACCTGGTTAAGGAAAATTTCACTAACCGACGTGTAAGCCGGAACTTGCCATCTAGCGGGGCAAGATCACTGACACATCTCGCAATTAAAACAACATGCACTACACTTGTAGAGCTACTAACCGTCAAGCTACTAACCGCCGCTAAAGATCCAATCAATCAGTGAAGAACCGACAGCGTAGGTAGGGCAGTTAAGGAGGAAGCCGTGGAGCCAGGAGGGCGGGGCGGTGTGGTTGGGTGGGTGCGACGGGGGACAGCGGCAGCGACGGCGGTGGCGACGCGGGCTCGTTCGTTCCAGTACCGTCGAGGGCCTTTGAACTCCCCATCAAAACCGGGGACAAAACTCGAGGGTGCTACTCTAGGAAGCGCTAGTGTCGCCGGGTACAGCTGCAGGTTAGGTCCGTCAACTTCCGCACATAAAAATTGGCTAATTTGTGAGAAATAGGAAAAGTGTCTTTTAAATGCTCAATTAGTCTTAGTTTATACATATGAGAAACCGCTGAAGAAGACGTAAATGTCGGCGCTATCTTTTGTAACACAATGAACCTGCGTGCACCCCGTGAACTCACACAGCAGCCACACACGTTTTGAGTATCGCAGGTAGCAGTTCCTGTTTTAGTTCCTGTAAGAAAGTGCTGCAGGAGAGCGCGCCACCGTAACGCTTCCCACCACGTTATATGGGGGAGTTGAAAGGCCCTGGTACCAGCAGGTCGCAGCCGTCTCCTCGGTGACCGTCGCCGCTGCCCCGTGCGCCTGCGCCAGCGCCTTGCCACAGGGGGAGCGAATAAATTCATTACGGGGTTGCGAACTGCGCGGAGATGCTCGCACGCACACGCTGGGAGTGAAGTTGGGCTCCTCCCCTTCTCGGGGGAACCCTACTATACACGCAGGACAGAGGATTTGTGTTTGGAACAGCAGTTGAGTAATTGTAATAAATTGTGTTATTGTTGAGAGGTAAATAATAAAATTGCCTGTGTGAAATTCAACATAAATAGTTTTGCGTGATTTCAATAATTTATGCTTTCATCCTCTTCTTTCATTACTAAATTATGTAGCCTAAAATGTCTGTATTAATTCTACAAATTTGTTTTTTTATGTTTCGTGCATTATTTATTTTTGTGAAATATTCACCCGTTTGTTAAGGTATCTGCCTGTTATGGATCGGAGAAATCACTGAGGTTATCGAAGATAGAAGCCGACCGCTTGTATTCTCTTCCAGATAACGGTTGAATTCGATCTAGCTATGCATGGTGGAATGAATGGGCTTCTTGCTGTGTGTGGTGGGTTCTTGCGCATCGTATCCGACTTCAGCCAATGGGTTTCAGGCACCAATTTACGTCACAATATGCGCTGGAATATTGAATGACAATATTGAAGAGCTCAGTAGCACAAGTAAATATCTATATTTTTTGTGAAATTGAGTTATTAGCATTTCACAAAACTTCAAATAGTATTATTTTAGTGCAATATGCTATTTAAATCTAGTACGGTCTTATATGCAAGTGTACTGGGTTTAAAAGTGTTTTGAGTTATGTGAGGAAAGTTCAAGCAAAATCCTCAGTATCTCAGAACTATGTCTTTGTGAAATAGCCCCTTGTTCTACTGAGTCATTCAATCATCATCTTGTTACATTAAATATGATGCACATACGTTTAAATATTAAATTATTTATTTCAATTACACCTTCGTATTATTTTTGGTAGGTCACCGTTGAAACTGTCACTTTATGCCATTTTCAAAATGTTTCTCAACACCACTCTCCCTCTCTGTCTCTCTCTCTCTCTCTTTGCGAAATGGATGCCGTCTTGTCTTCACACGAAGTGCCCATGTTATGGTCACATGGTTAGTGACGGAAACTGGTGCTGCACGGAATGAACAAAAATCGGTACGCAGGAGCTCACCTACCCTTTATCTATCATACTGTTGTATATCTAGTGTTCCGCCACCGTCGAAACTCTTACCACGGGACCTCCCTTTCAATCATGATCCTCGGTTGAAAAGTAATCCAAATTGTCACCGTATCTGAGAAACAATGCATTTATATTAATCAAATTTCGGGGCGACCAATTATTTGAAAAAATTTAATTATTAACAAAATGCCGATGCCGTAATGTTACCGCCGAGCCAATGCAGCCGCTTAATGAAAGGTAGCCTGACGCGTGGCCTTTAAGCGCGTGCCGCGGCGGGCGCTGGTGGCGGTGGGGGTGGCCAGGTGGAGGGCGCTGGCGGCGAGCAGGAGGGGGAGACGGGGTGGGATGGGGCAGCTCGTATGGAAAATGACGCCCACGCCCGCGGACCGCCGCGCAAGCGAGGGGCGCGCCGACGCCACGCCAAACGCCAGCGCCACGCACGCACGGCCACGCCACGCCATGGCGCGCGCCAACACGCACGCGAGGGCGGCCCCTGTTCCCGGGCTCTATCTGTCGCCCAGGCCGCCGTTAGAGATACCCGCGCCCCTTCGCACGGCAGGCCGCCATCCTCCCGGCTTCCCCCCTTCCGGCCTCCCTTCCACCCACGGGGGCTTGGGGGTGGCGCGCCGGGGCCAGGCCCCTAAGCGGTGCAACGAAAGCCTCTTCATCGCGTTGCTTCGTAAATCGCGCCTCTGCTGCGGTGGCGCTTCATTGAATGATTGATTCATTAATTAGTGCATTCCGGGAACGATGGTGTGGTCCATTGGTCCTTAAATGTCGTTGGCCTGTTTTTATGAGCGGAATGCTGGCGGTGATCTTCTTCCGGTGGATGGTGAATGCCGCGCTAATCTTAACATCTTGGAGAGTTTTTTCGCCATTCGGGTGTCTGCCACAAGTAGGGACCTCCCCAGTCAGGACAAAACGGACAAACGCCAAGCGCCGACTGGTTCCCGATATGAGTGGGTAGTGTAGACAATGTACATGTGAGTTAAGGGAGTGGAGGATAGAACAAAGAGAGAAGGAATATCATGTCCCGGTGCGTGCTCATTCCGCCCGGTGGCGTTCATTCGGGAATACTCCTCTGACATTCGTCTCGTGTTGGTCGGAGAAACGGGTGGGAAACTACCTACCAAGAGCAGCGCGCTAGAATTCTCCTCCAGGAAGCGACTGAATTCGACATAGCTAGATAGCTATTGGCGAAAGCCCTGCTACGTCGTGAGTGGGACCTGAGAAACTTGCCGCGGTCCAGGAGCGGTGCATTGACGTGCAATTGATGACCTAACCACCTAAACCGATGGGGTTTTTCTTCCTGAGAAAAGAAAGTATTCACATTGTTTCCAAGAGTGAAAACTGCTTTGCTTGCAATTGTATCCGTGAGTGGTTTGAATGTTGTAGCCGGATGTGTCTATGTTCTTGTCTCCGCTGGAACGTGAGAATAAGAAGCAGACATACACATTGCTCACATTGGTTTCTTCCCTCCATGTGTCTCTACCTCTTTTAAAACCAAAACAAAACTTGTAAGTGTAGTTATATGCAAGTGTAGTAATGCAAGTGGTAGTAATCAAGTGTAGGTAAATCAAGTGTAGTAACAAGTGTAGTAATCAAGTGTAGTAATCAAGTGTAGTAATCAAGTGTAGTAATCAAGGTGTAGTACTCAAGTGTAGTAATCAGTGTAAGTAATGCAAGTGTAGTATCAAGTGTAGTAATCAAGTGTAGTAAATAAAGTGGTAGTAATAAAGTGTAGTAATTAAAGTGTAAGTAATAAAGTGTAGTAATCAAGTGTAGTATAAAGTGGTAGTCATAAAGTGTAGTAATAAAGTGTAGTAAAAAAGTGTAGTAATAAAGTGTAGTAATAAACGTGTAGTAATAAAGTGTAGTAATACAGTGTAGTAATAAAGTGGTAGTTAATAAAGTGTAGTAATAAGTGGTAGTATAAAGGTGGTAAGTAATAAAAGTGTAGTAATAAAGTGTAAGTAATAAAGTGTAGTAATCAAAGTGTAGTAATAAAGTGTACGTATATAAGTGGTAGTAATAAAGTGTAGTAATAAAGTGTTAGTAATAAAGTGTAGTAATAAAGTGTAGTAATAAAGTGTAGTAAATAAAGTGTCAGTAATAGTGTAGTAATAAAGTGTAGTAATAAAGTTGTAGTAATAAAGTGGTAGTAATAAAGTGTAGTAATAAAGTGTAGTAATAAGTGTAGTAATAAAGTGTAGGTATAAAGTGTAGTAATAACGTGTAGTAATAAAGTGTAGTAATAAAGTGTAAGGTATAAAAGTGTAGTAATAAAGTGTAAGTAAAAAGTGTAGTAATCAGTTAAGGGGAGGACGTAGGTAAAGATGAGGAAACGAAAGATGTCATTCGTTTGATAACGAACTGCTTCGCTTTCGCCTAAAATTTATATTGGACAAGAACGCACAGGCGAAACTGATCAAAAGAAGCCCCTGGTTAGAAGTCGCTAACCAGAATAGGGACTGATTCCCATCAATACCTTTTCACCTTCAAACAATTTGCGAATTGGGAACCAAACAAATCAAATTGGGCCAAACAATTTCAAAATTGGGAATAAACACATTCCAAATGCGAGACCATCAGCTTTCAAATTGAGACTTAACAGCTGAAACAGGAATTGTGAATAAACACCAGGTTACACCTATTAAACACAAAAAAATTGTAAATAAAAAACGACAAAAAATTAAGGAACAATTAATACAAATTACATTTGAACATTTGGAAGAAAATGCTTCTGTTAAACGACACAGCCAAATATACTCCCCTTTTCCCTCAGATTTTTTTTTCGAAGTAGTTTTTAGGCAACAATTTTAGAGGGGCAATAAATTCAACCAAATAATGTAATGTCCCTTTAAAAGTGCAGGGCTCGTTTCATCTTTCATTGGTTCAAATGAACTTACGTACATTAACTGTCCCAAAACATTTTCCTTTCTCTATATTTTGAAATCGTACACTAAAAGCCTGTTAATCTGAAGCAACGATCATCAAATCATTACAAAATAAAATATACATCTAATAATCATAAAATACCAATAAATTAAATTAACAAAGTTCAAATATACATTTTTAATATACATCATCATATATAATATTTCAAAACATAATAATTATACAAGCAAATTATTAAATTTATATATATACCATATATTAATATAATAAAATTAAATACAATAAATCATATAATACATAAAACAAATTAATAATATTAATATCTAAAATAATAATATATTATATAATATAGAAGCATGAAAACCATAATAAATATTACATTTAAGCAAAAAAAAAAATCATAAAATTAATATCATATATTCATAAGAAATAAATATTTAATCAAGTATATCAAATCAAAGCATTTTAATTATCATAAATATACATAAATATATTCAATACATATAATAAAACAATTATTCAAATCACATAAAATAATATTTAATATATATTATTATTAATAACATAAGATTTTAACAAATTACAATTAAATTAAAATACATAATAATAACATTAATATTTAAATTTATAACTAAAAAAATATTTAATATTATAATATATCAAATAAATATAAATTATGATAATCACATACACCAAATTAAATATATATACATTATTAAATACATATATTAAATATACATATATAAAAGCAATATAAATAAAATATAATAAATTTACTAATAATCATCATTTAATTTTTACAAATCATTAATATAATATAATCACATAATTACATAATCAAAAATTTGCATAAAATCATATATCATTATATAAATAAATAAAAATTAATTATTATCAATAATAAATCACAGTATTTAGAATTAAAAAAATATAAAATTTACATATAATATAATATATATCACAAAATATACAAAAAAAAAAAAAAAAAAAAAAAAAATTATAATTAATAACACAAACCACAAAACTTAATATATAACATACAATAAATATATCACACAATTTAATAATATACAATATATAAAATAAAATGATTTATTAAAATTTTCATATTTGCAATTATCATAAAAAAAAACAAGCAAAATATCAATATTAGATATTACATTATAAAATAAAATAAAATAAATATAAAATTAAATATAAAAATGAATCAGCAAAATAAACAACAATATCAATCATTTAATTAAATAATATATTATTTTTCAATCAACAATAGTAAACATAATATTATACATAAAAATTCATAAATTATTAAAATAAATCAAAATGCAAAAACATATATAAAAAAATAAAAAAAAAATAAATAATATAAATATAAATCAAAATTACATTACAATAATAAAAAAAAATCACAAGAAAAATAAAATAAAAATTACAAAGTATCAATAACATAATACTTATTATAATAAATAAATTCTACATAATATTATAAATAATAAATTTAGTTTAGTGCAAATATATAATAAATAAATTACACATAAATAAAATGAATATAATTATTACTATTTAATAAAATATATAATAATAAAAATACAATTATTAAATACAATTATTTAATAAATCAAATACATATAACTTAACAATTAAATTAATAGAAAAACATAATAGAAATTCCAAATTGTATATAATAAAATGTGCATTTAAACATAAATACAATTAAATTGCACAATCAATAACATAAAAAAACAATCATAAACATTATATAATACAACAACACAAAATATTATACTAAAAATATTTAATTTTAATAAAACAAAATCACATAACCGAAAATAAATATAATCAACAAACTACAAAATTATAAATTTAAGCATAAAAACACATAAATAATCATATAAATTTAAAAACTTATAAAATAAAACACAACAATTATATAACAATTCAAATCAACCTGCATAAATTAAAATTAATAAATAAATGTATATTAATAACATAATAACAATAAATTTAATATAATATTATAAAAAAATATAAATAAAATATTATAGAAAAATTAATAAATTAATTTTAAAATAAAATAGCATAAACACATAAATAAATAATGTTAAAACGATATTAAAATATAAAAATATCATAAATAAAAACATATATATCAAATTAAAAAAAATAATTACAAAATAAAACATAAAATAACAACTCACATTTTTCATTATATTAAAAAATAATAAAAAAAATATCATTATAATATTAATAATTAACTTAATTATATAAAAAAAAAAATAATCATAAATAATAATATAAATCAAAATAATAGCAATTGCAAAATAATATATATATTATATTTTTACTATATTAATAACTAATTTAAATTTATATAATAACATTATCATAATTTTATTAATATACATATCAATAAAATATCAATATATTAAATTATAAAAGCAATATAATAAGATTATAGTATATAATATAAAATTTTTCCACATAAATAATTATATTTTAATTAATAAATATCATTTTTAAAATTAAAACCAAAAAAAAAAAAAACATTATTTAAAAAAAATACGAATCAATAAAATACAGAAGAATTTCACATAAAATATAAAATCATTCATTTTGTTTAATTTAATAAATCAATAAAAAACACATTATATTTATCAATTATTTCATACCAATATCATAAAATAGAAATAAATATATCATAAACAACATACATCAAAATATAAAATAATTATATTAAAATAATTTCATACAAAATAATTCATTCAAATAATTCATAATTTAAATAAATATATTAAGATTAAAAAATAAATTAACATGAATTATAAAAACATAAAAAATACAAGATAATAACAACATAAATATTAATCATAATTAAATTATTTATATTCAAAATATACACATTGATTCCTATATAATTTAATAAAATTTATAATATATCATTACTACATATTTTAATTTATTACGAAATAATATCAAAATAAAAATTTTAAAATTAAAATTATTTAAAAATAACAAAATATATTATTATATTTATATATAAAATATTTAAATTCAATATCAATCATTTTAATTTAGATAATAAAAAACAAATAATAAATTATCAGATTTATATTCATATCATATATAATTATAATGAAATATCAATCACACAAAATATAATGAAATATATCATTTTTAATATCATACAAATATAATCATTATAATAGAAATATATTAATATAAATTAAATATTTAATAAAATAAATAAAATTAAAAAATAATTTTATGCATTTATATCAAATCATTTTTAAAATTATCAAATTTTCAAATAATAAATAATAACATATTAATAATAAAATCATCATCAAAAGTAACAATTAAATCATATTATTTTACTTAAAATCATAAAATGATTTAATTAAATTATAAAAAAAAAAATATACACATATTATAACCTAATACATGAATAATTAAATATTAAATATTCAATAAATAAATATAAAACATTATTTAAAAATATATAAACATAATGAGAATTATAAAAATCATACAAATATTAAAAAATATCGATATAAAATAAATATCAATTATACATAATTTACAAAATAACAATAAAATATAATAATAAATATAAAATAAAAATAAATTACAAATTAAATTTAATAAATTAATATCATAATAAATAAATATATATAAAATACATATTATCAATACAAAAATATAAAATATAATAAATTTTTTAAATGAAATATATATATTGTATAATATATTAAATTACATATCAATTTAAATAAATTAATTAATATATAAAATAATATGAGCATAAAATAATTGCATAATAAAATTAATTAAATATAAACATATAATCATTCATTTCATAGCATAATCAATCACATGATATAGAATAAAACATCATATATCAATTATTATTAATTAAATCATTAAATTAAAATAAAATCACTAATAATATATAACATATAAAATTATCATATAAATTTATCAATATATAAAATAAATTACCAATATTATTATATTAATTAAGAATTTAAAAAAAGATAATAATTAAAATATAACAAACAAATATATAAATACATAAATATAAATATATTTATAATTGATGATATATTAATACATATCATAACCATATTCATACAAAAATTATATAAAAATATATATATATCAAAATTTTAACAACATAAATTTAAAATAAAAATTTATTAATATAAAATAAATAATAATACAAATATAAATAATATTATATTAAATAAATCAATAATAAATAATAAAATATAATAATAAAAAATACATAATACATATTAACATCTATAATATATATATAAATTATACATCTAATAATTTATATATTCCACATTGTTAATTTATTCAAATTATTATAATATTAAATTAAAGAATTATTTTCATTATTTTTATATAAAACAGTATAAACATATACATATTAAAAAGAATCAAAAAAAATCACATTTTTTATATAAGTAAATCAATAAAATCACAATCAAACACATTATATTAAATAATAGACAATATATATTTAAATAACAATAGCCAATATATTAAAAAAATAATTATTATAAATAAATATATAAGAAAATAATAATTTATAATATATATAATGATGCAAACAATTTATATTAATTTATATTAATTATTAAATAATTAATATATATAAAATTATATTTTTAATTAAAATTTCATAATTCACCCCCCCCCCCAAAAATATCCAAATATTTTTCATATCAAAAAAAAAACCCCCAAATTCCCAACTAAATTACAATTAAAGCATAATAATTAAAAATATATAAAAAAATAGATAAAATAATAAGAATGTAATTAATTAATAAAAAATTTATAATTTTATACAATATAAAATTCAATCAAGCATTCATATATTAAATTTAATAATATATAATTAATTAGCATAATATTATTATTTAATACATTTATAAATAGATATATAAATTAATAATCACATCACATAAAATTTAACAAAAAACATCATTCAATAATACAACATTTAAATTTATAAAAAAGTATAATAATATTATACATAAAAAAAAAATTTTAACAATAATAAACATATAATTTAATATATAATCTAATATTAATTAAAATTCATTAAATTTTATTAAATAAAAATATCATATCAAAATAATAAAATTATAACATACAAAGTAAAACAGAATAAAATCATATATATTTAAATCAAAAAAAAAAGTATTTTATGATCAGTATTTACACATGAATAAAATATCAAATAATAATAATTAAAAAATAAATAAATAAAAAACACCATTTTAAATAACATAAATAAAATACATAAATAAAACATGAATAAAATAAACATGCAATAAAATTAAATTTTATATATTTATCATAAAACAATTAAATTATCAGTTTACATATTACTGTTTAAAATAAATTTATTCTTAAATCATAATAATATTAAATAAATTTATATATTTATAAAAATAAATTAAATTAATAAGCTAAAATAAAAATTATAAATTTAATCCATTATATTAATAATTATAATATAACATTAAAAATAATTATTAAAATTATTAGATTAATATTATTTATAAATAAATAAAATATAATTCTAAAACAATTAAAATATTATCACATAAAAATTAATCAATAATCAACATTTATGAACATTGTAAATCCATAATAAACAATTATAACACAATATATATGCATAAATAATACATATATAAACAATAAAAATAATTAATAACATCATACAGCATAATAGATTGCATTTTACATTACATCAATATTACATCACAATAAAAATCAAATCAATATATCATTTATAATTATTCTTTATATACATGTAAATTTAATAATCATTTTATAATTATGCAAAATAATTAAATATCATCAAAAAAATTAAGCATTAAATTAAAACCATAAAAATATTTTTAACAAAAATATAACAATACAAATGATCAATATATAATCATAAAATTAAACAACAAACATCAATTACTTAATATATGAATCAAATAATATAAAATCAAAATGCATAAATTTAAATAATCATAAAAATAGATACAACATATTCTATATTTCACATAAACAGATTAATTATATATACAAAATAAATACAAACAAACGAAGCATACATTTCAAAAAGTAAAAATTTTTCAATCAAATGCATCCCAAAAAGTTATACAATAAATCATTAAAACAATTACAAGTAACAAATAAAAACAATCATTAAAATCAATACACAATAGCATGATATTTATAAAATACTACATAAATAAATATCAATTACAAAAAAAATTATAACAAACAAATTTCATGAATAATAAAACCTACACACAAATAGACATAATAATATTTATTAATAAATTATAAATGAAACATCTTATAATATGATAAAATTTATAAAAACATTATATTAAGCAATAAAGTCAAATAACAATTACAAAATACTTAATCAAATATATTTAATTTAAAAAAACTACATATATTAAATACAAAAATTTATAAATATTAGAACAATATATATAAAAACAATATTTTTTATTAATATAATTATTAAAATAATATAAATATCATATAAAATAATAATAAATAACAAATATATAATAATTATATAAATATAATTATAATACATATAACATACATTTATATTACCATAATAAACAAATAAAAATAATATATATATCAAACAGATCATTTACAAAATATAAATACATATTTATCATATCAACATTTAAATTAAAAAAAGACATAAAAAATAAAATAATTATAATAAAAAATATTATAAAACATTATAAATTAATAAAATTTATCACAAAAATATTAAACTAATTACATATAGCAACATATTAATATTATAATAAAATTTATATTAATTTATTTTTGCACAATATTTATACAATAAGACATTCAATTAATATAAATCAGCATACCAAGATTTACAATATATAATAAAAGCAAAATATTAATTCATAAATAATAAAATTATATTATAGTTAATAACAAAATATTATATCAGCAAAAATATAATTTATAAAAATTATTTTAATTTAATTAAATCAATTTTAATTACATTAATATATTCACCTAATTATATCACAAGACAAATTCATCAAAATATTCATATAATATTATCAATAAACAATCATAATATTCAATAAAAATCAATTTAACAAATTGAATAAACCCTAAATATGTAATTACAAAATAAACCAACATTAAAAAATTTTTATAATACATTATTCATTATAATTATTTAAATTAAATATAACATAATTTATTAAACATATAAATAACATTAATAAAATATAATAATAAATAATAAATTACAAATTCAATCATATACATCATCATTAAAAATCATAAATTTTCATAAATTTAAAAACAATAAATTAAAAAAATAACAATGTATTAAAATTAATAATAAACATCACCAGAATATATTATAAAAAATTTATAATTCATAACAAAACATTTAATTACATTAACTAAAAATATAAGATATTAAAATTTAAATAAACATCAAATTTTTATTATATATTAAAATTTAAAAATACAAAATATAATCATTTTATTTAATAAATATAAATAAAACATTAACCTATAATTATAGTAGTAATATTTTAATATTAATACAACAAAAAATCAAAAACAAAAAAAAAAACAACATATCATTATATACAATAATACAAAAATATTAATATAACAAAGATATAAATTTAAGCTTATTATATAATAATTATTTATCAACATCAATAAATAAATTGAATAAATATTCATATAATAATATATATTTAAATATATATCAAATTTCATTTATTAAAATCAATTTATAATCAACATCAAAAATATTAAAAAATAAATACATTAGAATGTATTATACAAAATATTATAAAGATTAATATATAAATTAGAAATATCATCAAATAATTACACATTAATATAAAATAAAGAATAAAAAAATATTAAAATACACAATAATAATTTAACAATATATTCAACATTTAAAAATAAATTTATTAATATAAAATATAAATAGAAAAAATTAAACAACATATAAAAATAATTAGTTATATAAATTACCAAAAATACATATATAATATAAATAAAATATTAAATAGAAAATAAATTCAAAAACATAAAAATACACTAAATCATAACAAAAATATAATTAATTCAAATAATGTTTAAATGTAATAAATATATCAGAAAAATCATATATAATTTATAAAAAAATAAATAATATTAAAAAAATATTTAAATCATAATATATAATAAGAATTAAAAAAAATGATAAAATAAATTATAAAAATTATAATATACCAATACATAATAATAGTAATAATATCATTATCATTAATTAAATTAAAAAATAAGATAATATCATTAGACAAACATATAAAATAAACACAATATATATTATACATCAAAAACATAATAATAAAATTAATATATGAATATGAATATAACAAATTAAAATCAACTTATTAATACATTTAAATATACAATAAAAAAATTTTAGTTATAAATAAAAATATTTATTTTTAATCAAAATATATTTTAGTATTTAATTATAAGATATAAAATTATCAATACAATATTTAATTAAACTCTCTCAAAATTCAATATATAATAATTAATCAACATTAAAACAATAAATATTAGATAAAGCATAAATAAATAATTTAGCATCTATAAAATTAATTAAATTATGTAATAAATTCATAAATAAATACATAATGTATATATATCATATTTAAAAATATTTAAAATATACATTAATGAAATTTTACATAACATAAGAAAAATCAATAATAGAAATTAAATCTCCATAATCAAAATATATCTAATATTATATCTCAAAATACAATTATAATAATATAAAATAAATTAATAAACCATTTAATACAATATAATTATCACAATATATTACAAATTATATTTATAAATAAAATATTTATTATACAATAATTAATTTACAAAAAATACTTTAAAAATAATTTATTTAATTTTATTCAAATGAAATCATATAACAATAAATAATTTTAAAATCAATGATTATAAAAATTAATTTATAGATTAGTAATATAAAAAATATCACATATAGATATATTCATAATATAATAAATTTTAATAATTAT
>BOPP01000031.1:5900125-5914200 GCA_017312745.1 Gryllus bimaculatus
GTCGCCCCCGGCCCCCCGCGTCCGCGAGTGCGCGTGCGGAGCGCCCGGCAGGCGGCCGCACCCCCGCCGGCGTGTTTGTAATTTCTGCCCGCCCTCGGACCCGCAGATAAATAAACCGTCTAATTAAAGGCCCGAAGCGGGGGTTGAGCGCGTGGCGAGCGCGGGGGGTGCCCGGGAGAGAGCATGCGTGGGAGCGTGGAATACCGGGCCGGACCGGGCGCGGGCGAGCGCGCTCTATTCAATTAACGCGAGCGTGTGGGGGGCCGTTCTTGCCCAGGCCCCATCGACGGGAGCGACGTAATCTCGGTTTTGTCTCGCCCCCCCCCCGCCGCGCCGCGTTGTTTCGACCCGCTGCTCGTGCCCTCTAGTCGAATCTCGTTAAATCGACGAAACGAATCTGCGGAATTCAGATTTCTAACTCGAAATATGAGAAAATGAGAGGAAGGCTCTTAAAGTTGCGAGACATATGGAATTAATATTTGGTTGTTAAGGCAATGTGCCACCTGAAATTCGAAATTTACGGAACGAGATCTTTATAACTTGGGACAACTTGACAGAAATGCTCACAACGTAAAAGACTACGTAGAATTAACACGAACTATTGCATGTTATTTGATGTTATTGTCATTTCGAATCACTGGGTACTGCTTCTGCGCTGAAATACTTTCCTCTATCCCCATTTCTTGTTTCCACTTTTGGGAAAACTTATTACTTCTATTCTTTGTACTTTTGTTTTTACGTTTTTAATAGGTGTAGATTTTAGCAATTATAAATCAATAATATCATGCCATTAGAATTAAAACAAAATTAATTATATCTAAATATTAATTATAAAATGAGACATTATTTGTTCTTTTTGCAATGGGTCAAATCTAATTACACGAAGAAATGCTTAGTTTTCAATATTTGAAAATAAACTATAAAAGGATATTCGTATGTACCATATATGTGTTTAATTTCCTTTATTACATTGACGAAAATTTTCAGATAATTCTGTTCATTGATCTAGTTCTAGTTTTCAAATAATTTAGATGTTTAACAACATTTGATAACAACATTTTAATAAATGTCAGAGAAAAGCATAAAAGTAATCTGAAATCAAACATCTCGATAATATATGCATTATTTTTAAAGTCGAAATTTTATTTACCATGTACTATACTATTGATCAATGTCATTTAATATATCTGTCGTTACAATTTTATTCTCCGAAATTTCTTGAAACTCTTGAAGTGTTAAAGGTAATAGTAGTCTAAGCTTCATTTTAAGAAAACGGAGCAGAATCAAGTTACATAGGTATCGTAAAAAAGAGCTGTAAAAGGGGAAAATGAATCTTGATTCTTAACTCTTCAAAGGAAAACTGGTCAAACCAACAATGCTCATAGGTAGTTAACCGTCTTAAATCACAAATTTTGTCTATAAGTATTTTATTTTATTGTGGGGCAGTTACACCACTATTACGTTCAGTTCTTCTGTTTTATGTATACTACATATTTTTGGAAATAAGTAATTGATTACTCTTTTCACCACTTCGTCGTACTGTCTTCAGGGTTTCACTTTTCAGGGTTCAGGCCGACCTGTTCTTCCCTGCCGCTACCCAGAGCTAGGTCGAATTCACTCGCTGTCTGGAGATGAATTCAAGCGGCCGGCTGCTCTGATCGGTAGTTTTCCGTGGTTTCTCCGATCAACACTAGACAAATGCCGGAGCAGTACCCTAACAAACGGGCCACGGACCGCACATGATCTTTGTTTCGCCTTCCTCGTCCTATCCTCACTTCTTTCTTACAAACACTTACACTTATATGCACTACACGACCACACATATAGGGATACCAGTCGGGAGATTACAGCTGGTGCCTATTGGGGCGTTGCCTTTCTGCGAGAGATCTGTTTGGCAGCAGGCGAACAGGTCGGCGCCGGATCTCACTATCCAGCGAGGGAAAATCAACACCACCTCCCAGATACACGCGACTAATGACCTTACTAGTTGAAGCGTCCGGAATTACCCATCAATCAATGAACCGCCGCCACCGCTGGCCCCACTCCCGGAGCCCTTCGCACAGCACGCGCGCCCTCTATGACGCGGAGGGATCGCGGTGAGCCACGCCCCCCTCCGCTTAATCGAATCTCTCTTGATCAAGGCCGTTGCCCGAACTTGGATCGGTGTGGGTTCGCGGTGTGCGTTAACGGACTGAGTTACCTCAGAGCCACCGCAACCGTGTCTCTGCAGAGACTCTGGCAGGTCCTAGGGGTGGACTCGCGATGGTGCTGGATTTTCGACACCAGCTGTATAGCAAAGTGGAATTATGCCGCTGTAAGACAATTGTAGCTGATGTCACTCATTTTAATTTTCCGTGATTTCTCCAATAAATACTAGGCAAATGCAGGAGCAGTTCCCTAATAAATGGTCTACCGACCCGCGGTGAACAGTCCTTCCTCGTCCTTGGCCTGTACTCTGCCCGTGCTCCCCCCCAAAACAAATTCACGTGAGGTACACTATCACACATGTCAGGAGACCCTTTGGTGAGATACACGGAAAAGAAATCCTTTGCAAGTGGACTTAATTAACTCATTATCCCCTGGCCATGGAACACTATAACCTACCGGAATAAAAGTGCACTACACTAATTGGACCGATGACCAAAGCAGCTCCCGTGCTAGGAAATCTCAATCAATCAATCAATCAATCAATCAAGCGGTGTGCCCTTGGGGGTGATACATGGAAAAAATCATCTCCAAGCCGAATTAGTAGATCGTTGCCGGAACTCACTATCCACTGGACAAGGAACACCATAGCCTACCGGAATAAAACATGCACTACACTAATTGGACTGATGACCAAAGCGGCAGACGTGTCTGGAAATATCAATCAATCAATCAATCAATCAATCAAGCGGTGTGCTTTAATGTGGCGAGCACGGCGGAGACGCGGCTCTACCGCTCCCAGCTGGCATTTGTTTGCTGTTTTCCAGCTCAGGTCGAGAGAAACGCTCGCGTAGTGCGAGATTTTCTGCATCTCATTATTTAGCAATTATGTGAAGTACTGCTGTGGGGATTTTTGGGATTTGGTGGCCGGAGCGGTTTTCAATTAAAAGCTCTCCACGCAACTAGAATAGTATCTCATTTTGTGATTACTGAAAAAGTAAACTAAAACCAACGTTCCAATGATATATAAATGAGAATATAATGAAGGGATGAGAGCGATGCAACATTACAACAAATAAACGCGTTGCTGAAGAAAATAATTCAAATTTGTCACTGTAATGAGTACATTTTGTGAGATAAAATACTTATACTTACATTTTTCAGAGTTCAGCATTGCATTTAAAGCCGTGACTTCAGACATTTATATACAAAATAAACCGTGAGTTTTGAAATTTGGAGTAACACGTTGACGGCAAGCGCTCCTTTTAATAATTGTCAAATGTATTAATGAAGGCGATATGCACTAATAATTTCGATTCGTACGTAAAACTAGCAGAAGAACGTAGCGTTGCTCCTGGTTTAGATGATCACATTTCTTCAGGAAAAAGAATGACATCAATCTCTTGTGTATACCCTATCTGCTCTACCTTGTTCTGTTCCGCTCTGTCCAAACCCATCCTGTTCCGTTCCACCCACCCAGCCCCTCCGTGACCCTCCTCACTCTGCTGTGCTGTGAGCTCCCTCACCTTGCCCCGCCCAATCTCGGCCTACCCGATATTCTCATCGTTGCTATGGCTACCACCATCGACTCTCGAGGTATCTGTAAACAGATGAATTGTTGCATACTCCCGGGAAACTTTCAGATACAATTTTGACCGTTAATTACTCAGAATCTAATCAATCAGCTGAAATGAATTAAAAAGCTTATAGAAGAAAGTTCTATGAATAAATGTTGGAAAGTTTAATTTAAATGGCCTATATTCCAATCAAAAATCTCGGAGAGCTCCGAATTTTTTTAAAAAGTGCACATAACGTTAATCAAAGAAATAATTATGAAGAAAACATTTATTTCGAAAACCTAGTTATCATTAATATTGTAGTTGTAGGAAGATGCATAAAAATTCACTTTCAAAATTTTCGAGATTTCAGGGTTAACTGTAAAAATTGGATCTATACCATCATCATCAGGTATATTTAACTGTATTATTGCACGAATTTTAAAAAAATAATTTGAAACAATTTTTGAGAAAATTTGAAAAATGTCCTGGGTCTTTGTGTAAAGTACCCACAAAATTTAAAAAAGATTTTTCAAAATTGCTGATCATTGGGCCACATCGGTAGGGGAATATCCATTTTGGGAAAGTTCTATAAATAGTTTAGGCATTAGTGTTGTTCAAAGATGGACGCCCTAACAATATTTTTTTTCGTGAAAGGAGTTCCCAAGACGCGTCTCCTTCGAAATCTCGAAATCGATTCTCCGCAACATTACATAACTTTCTCTAGATCACGTACATTACTCCGTATAATGCGTACATATACGAGGAAATAAAGGTGCAATGGAATGAGCCTGCACGAGTTGAGCCTTCAATTACACGACGCTAAGGATATTCCAAACTAGAAAAGGTTTAAGATTTAATAGAGTAATCCCATTCGTAATGCTTTTATACCATAATAATTTGAGACGTGTTTTATCAAACATTTCAAAGCACCTCTAAAAGAAGTAAAGATGAATATTTTCTGTGGGATAAATATTTTTTACCACAAGTTTACCAAATAATGTCACGCTTTTAATGTTGTCTCAATTACGTCTACCAAACCTTGTTCCACCAAATACTAGATTGCATTCCAATATAATGTGGCAAACCACCTACTAATACTAATACTTAAGATATTTCAATAAAATGTCGACATACTTCCACGGAGATAAAAACCAATGGTATGAAATGTAGATCAAGGTAAATAAAAATTCAAACAATTGAAGGTCGTAGATTGAAGACGGTTTCAGTCGTTTTAATATTCTGCTTTTTTGATACGAATCTTTTATGAACTGTACCGGAAAACCACAAAAATTCCACAATCGGTAGATTTGGTGATGATGACCCAGAGATTATAGGTGCCAGGTGATTAAAGAAACTTGTCAAGTGCCAAAACAGTGCTTTGTCTTTGAACCACGAAAAACACATCTGTATCTACTGTGGAATATGATATTTTACAAAACAGAAATGCGTAATAAAATCAATCAAGTTCATCCATTTGCATTAGGTAGCTCATTAAGCCCGTTGCTCTCCAAAGAAGGGATAACATTTCCGCCCATTGGAATTGCCTTGGCAGATTGCACTTTGTTCGCGTGGCCTCGATTGCTACTCGTGCCTTCCGCGGCTTCGCAAACACGCCGCCATCGCTTTCCAGCGGCGTGTGCCTGGGGAATCAAAATATTTGCTTCGCCGGCGAAGGTATCGGCTTATACGCCCCATCCCCGTTCCACCCAGTTCTTGCCGCAGAGCTCGCTCCCGTTCTTTGTGGCATCACACGAAACACGTGACGTAATTCGTGATACGTGTGGTCCTTGTATTTCTCTTCCGGATTAAAAAAAAAAGAGGTGAAATATGGACGCGCGACAGGATAAGAAAAATAAAATATATAGGCTTTTAAAAGGTAATGAATATGAATGTATAACGTCTCCCTTGCCGTCCCTCGTACGCATTCGAAATACGAGGGCGTCCCTTTTTTTTTTTTAATAAACGGAAGTAGTTCCTGAAGCTGTTTGTTGGATAGAAAGGGATATATCCACGTATTCGTTTCCAGTGAAATATTTTGGTCCATATTAAAAGCGGAATCATTCACGGGAGCAGGTAAATGCACATTAAAACAGAATTATACAAGATTTTAGAGCTAACTTTGTAATTAAATAATGTAATTACACTACAGTGTCCTATTAGTTTTGACATGATAGGAAGTTATAAAACCTTGATTTAATTAATCAAGTGATATAATGGCTAGAGTGTTTGAGTTTAATTATATACTTTGAATTATTGGAAGAACGCCATGTGTGTTTTTTCATAGAATTGTGTGAACGCTCATGTTTTCATCGAAGTATTAGAACTAATAAAAATATATTCTAGTCTCTTCTACTTCACTTCTTGTTGTTATTATCATTATCTTTATTATTATTATTATTATTATTATTATTATTTTTATCATTACTATTATTTTTACTTCTCAGAAGACCTCCTATTTCAAAATTGTTACACGTATTGAACCACCAACTCCTGGCATTGAAAACAGCGTCTTTTCTTACGTGAATTTCGCTCCCAAATGTCTAGTAGGTGGTAGCCCAGCAACTTAAAACTATGTAGATCCAATGCTTCTTCGTCGCCTCTAAGTAGACATGTATTATTGTCTTCTGAATCTGTCAATCTTTATTGTATCCATTCGCGATTTTGAGTATATTCACACCTAAACACTCTTGCGTCCCTTCGAAACATGAACATATGTTTCATATCAGCATAATGGTTTAGTTGGTCACAAGGGAGTGATTTTCTGGAATATTTGCTTGAATCTCTAGCCATTTTATATCCGAAGTTCTTGTCGAAATTATATTTTTATTTTCTTACTAATATACATTTATCAGAAAAGTTATTTTTTCCTTAAAATATAATACAGTCTTTATTTGAAGTCACTGGTTGATGGCCACGGAAAACTGACATTGAAATTGAATTGAATTATTTAGCATCCACGACTTGAACGAATATCATTTGCAAAATCTGATGTGATTTAAATATTGCCTTCTATTTGCTAACGCTTCACATCCAATAATATGTAATTAAATTTAGTATTAAAGAACAATTCAGTAGCGTCATTGATTATATACAATTTTCGTGCAAAGGAATGTATGAAGTGTTAAAAAATAACTTTCAAGAAGATAAATGGAACATTTCATATATTAACTCTTTGTGCTCTAATGACACATACTTCTAACTTTTGAAATTTTCAAAAATTCAGAGAGTTCCACTAAATTGAGATCTCTACATTCCGTGTCCTATTGATGAAAAAATTATGACAATCAATTTGCATTAGCTTTAAGCAGAAATGACACTAAAACTAGTAGGTTTTTCCAAAAATTGTATATGACCTTTTCTTTAAGCTGATTTTTTAGGAAAGATTTCATTTAACACAAAATTATCGATCTTCAACATTGTACTTTTGAAATATTAACTTCGAAGATTTAAAGATTTTGCCAGAAAAGGGACTAGCACACTTTATTACTGTTATTTGATTCGAGGAGAAAATTTAAAGAACAAAAATAAATACATTTAAAAAAAATCATAATTGAAAATATTGCCTAAATTTCACACAAAATTACGCCAAAAGTAGTCATTTTCGAAAAATTTTAGATGATCTTATTTCAAAAACTGTCTTAACAATATTTTCATTCTTTCTCAAAAAAATATGTATCTTAAATACTGTATTTGTAAGAAGATCCCAAACAATTAGAACTTTTGCAATTTTTGTCCATCATGTTCCATGAAAATGTTCCATGTATATTGTTCCATGAAAATGAAAAACTTCACCATTCCTTTAGCTTGATTTAAACTATACGAGGGCACATTTTAATAAAAAATAGGAGCATTTTTGGGAATATTTAGAAAATGTAATTGATGTAAACTACTTTAAAAAATTCTTTACAAACTCGTAGGGCCCCGAGTTTCTTTAAATTGACTAGGAAGAATCAATTTTGGAAGAAATGGTTTTGGCAGAACGGTTTAGGCTCAAAGACAGACACGGACAAACAGGCAGTTGTTTTAACGTCAATCGATTTTTCGATAACAAGAACCCACAAAACTTCACGTATTAGATAATGTAATTTACTACATGTAGGAATACGATTTCTCCACTTTTTGTTACCCGGGCACGTCAATAATAGTTTTTCTGTGAAACAATCGCCGTTTTTAGTGAACAATTAAAATACTTTCTCTTGTGAGAATGTAATGCGAATAAATGTTTCTATGAGTAAATTGATGTCATACTCGTAGTTTCACATCTCTATCTACAGTAGTGATTATTACGAACAGTTACTTGTTGATTACTGCTGCACGAGTTTGTTCTACTTGTAGTAGAAGTCAAGATAGGACTTTACCCCATTAACATGTAATTTTTAACTAACTTTCAGTAACTTTAACTCGATTTTGTCAGTTGGAAACTTTTCAATGTGTCTAACAACTTTCAAGGTTTTTTTTGGTCATTTCAATGGGTCTAACTTCCTTGTAAGAAATTTCCGAATACATATTCATATAATTTTGTAACACTTATTCTGTTTATCTTCACGTAGTGCCTGGAATTACCGTAGCCACTGCGACCTGCGTTTGACCGACGCGACGCCACCACTTCATCCGAGAGCGCGAGCGCGCGGCGCCGCGGGCGACGGCTGGTCTTTTCACGAGGGCTCTGTTTTTACCTCAGCGGCCGCGGGCGCACAAAAAAGCCCTCGAGTTCAAGTGAAAAGCTTCGGTCCGCGGCGCGGCACAGCGCAGACTCCGCCGCGACAAAGGCGTCGAACTCGCCGCGCATGCCGCACGGCTTCCAGCCAGCCTGGCCACGCTGTTTAATGAGCGACGCGGTGGCTCAGCCCGCCCCTCCGCGCCGCACTCGGCTCACTGCCCGGCCACCCGCCCGGACACCGGCCGGACACCGCCGGTCCACCCGCCCGGTCCCACCCGCCCGGTCCACCCGCCCGGTCACCGCCCGTCCACCCGCCCGGTCCACCCCCCGGTCCACCCGCCCGGTCACGCCGCCGGTCCACCCGCCCGGTCACCCCCCGGTCCACCCGCCCGGTCACCCGCCCGGTCCCCCGCCCGGTCCACGCACCCGGTCCATACGCCCAGCCATCTTTTGGTCTCCAACCTAACTACCCACGCCCCTCCAATCATTCCCCTTTTCCCCCAGTCTTCCCCTCACCACCCCTCACTCTGGTCCCACATCCGGCGAACCCGGCACCCCTATTGCTCCTCCTCCTCCTCCTCACCGTTCTCCGCTCTCCATCACACTCCCCTCCTCCACTCCTCCTTCTTCCCTTCCACCTCGGTCTCCAGCCACCCAGCCCTGCTGTTTCCCGGGGCTTGCTCCCGGCACTCCCCTCCGGCTCCTCCACCAACCCCCTTCCGGGCACTCCCGCTCCCTCCTTTCCCACGACCTTCCCCTTCCTCCACCCTCCCTATCGGCCGCCCCAAACCCACCCTCAAACGGCCCTTACCGGGGGCTCCCTGCTCGGGGCATCCTTCCCGCCACTCCGCCTACCATGCTCCCTACCCCAACTAATCTTTTTCTGCCTCCCTTTCCCCGACCTTCCTCCTCGGCCCGTCCCCCTCCACCTCCCACTCAGCGGCTCAACGCCACCCTCGGCCCGACCCCACTCGGCTCCTGCCCGATACCTCTCCGTCATCTTCCCACCCCTTTCACCCTCCGGATCCATTCCAACTCTGCCCCCGCCTTCAATTCCCCAATGCCTCGCTCCCTCCCACGCGCTGGCTCGGACCGGGCTCCTCCCGCCCCACGCCCGGCCGCTACCCCCTCCCCCCGTCTCCTGCTGGCTCTCTCGCTCTTTCTCGCCGCTGAAATGTAAGAGGATTATAGTCTTGCTCAAAAATTATTCGTACATCCCGAAGGGCCCTTGTTTAAACCTGGGGGTCCCGTAATCTTCTTACGCGCGGTTCGTGGTTGGGTGTGATTTTTAACGCTACTCGCCTCTTTCTAAACGTCGGCGCTCGACGCAACAATTGTCTGCGGGCGACAGGGAGGGGAGGCACACGAAAGCGCCAATGCAGCAAAGAATTGCAAGCGAACGCCGTTGTGAAGTGCTCTCGGTTTTCATTTGATCACTTTGCAAATGAATGCTTGTGACCATTCATGTTCTACATACCAACATTCAATATCTAAAACGATTGTCCAATCCATCAAGAGAAAACCTTTAGTATTTATGAAATATGGACTGAAATCTATGGTAGAATAGATTTTGAATGGAATTAAGCATCCAAACGTAGGTAAATTTTGGGCGTAAAATAGAAGAAGAGAAACATGGCGTAAGCCATTTGAGGGTTCTAAAACAAAAATGGAACAAAACTTTGGTAGAAAAAGAAATGTGATTTTTCGCCGTAGAAATACAGCAGTTAAATATCAGTTTCAGTCAAATACTCAGTTAAATATATATGATGTTGAAATTTACTAGAAAGATAAAATGAACAATCAAAGAATCGGAATATTTGAAAATGATAATTTACTGAAACTAATACTGGGATAATAATACTTAATAGATAAAAGATAATAGGGAATGATTAAGAAAAGCATGACGGTGATAGTAAGATACGAAAATGTTAAAGTCACAGTTTTTTAAGTGTTAACGTCGGGCAGAAGTGATATTACTTTATTAAAAGACCAACTACAGATGTGTACACATAGTTGCTGTGCACACTGGGGTACAGTCACGGTGGGTCTATTTTTCCATAAAACCAAACAGCGCGGCATCGAACATAGCGCCGGCGTAGGTAGAACTCCCGGCTGGCCCCTCATAGACCCGCATAGTTAATAGTATCACCCGGAGCTCATTGCAGTGAGAGTAGGTAGGTAGTGAGAACGTAATGGGAAAGTGGTGGCAGCGATATTTTGGCAACGATCCGGTTTCCTCTCTTGGGATTTCGGATCTCTATTATGCCATATCTGCCTCATGACGACACTACTTCTACAACTACGACATATTTTATCCTGAACCACGGGCCTATAACCAAGTTGCAGTGCGGATATTCTAGAGACATGGCCTCTGCCATCGCTCCCTCAAGGGCGGGTTCGTCATAGCCTCCAGCTGCCCTTTTGTACGTTTTCCCACGGCTCGGCCACTGGCGGGCCCTTTGCGTATATTATGTTGTGTATTGAATTAATGAGTATTTTGTATGACCTGCCTAATTCACTTAACCAAATACACAACACCTTCTGTACATATGGTCTGTATTAAGTCGTTGGTCGTTAATCAAATAATAAATATTATTTGGTTTTTGAAAGATAGCACTATATTTGTTGAAGTTAATGTTAGGTTTTTATTTACACCTAATATTGTGTAGAAATAAGTCGTTCTTTCGGTATGAGTACGTTCTTTGAGTAAGATATATAGGATATATTAAGATATATAGAAGCAAATCTTAGGAAGCCAACAAACATACAGATGAGACAAATGTATAACTCTGTAAGTTCAAAGAAAACAAGGTGACTATGAAACTGAAGAGAAAACACTTCTACTAGATGAGTCGACTAATTATCTAAGAAAATTTAAAATATATGAACTACGTCACCGGATTATTTCATTATTAATGAATTTACTACAAATTAAATGAACTGCAGTTTAATGAAGATTGTTTCTATTAACATTAATATCAAATTTGATATCTCATCGATACTACATTTTTATCATATTACCATTCACAGAAAATTCCTCGACTTAAAAACTTTTTCCTAATGCATTTCGGTAATAAAATGTGTATAATTTGTCCAATAGTTTGAACACTTTCCCGTTATATTGTTCATTATACATTCCCGAGGGGAGGAAACATGTTACAGTTAATAAACAACTTGCCGCGAAAATAAATAAAAACGAACTTATATGCTTTAATAAAGGGAAGTAGAACACATGCGTGACATTCCTTTCTTATGCTCACCAGTAACCCACATTCCACCGACCATAACCATAATTCGAGCGCTGTTTCGCGGATACACACTTCGGTAATGCACCGCAACGCCCCAACACCGTCCGCGCCGCTCATCCGGAACGCAATAATTGTTGGCGAGGGCCATCTCCAGCGGTACGAATATATTTAACGGCAAGCCGAAGGCCCAGATACGGATATTGCTCGCAACAGAATGCAATGAGCCGCGTAAATCTCTTTTAATTCAAGAACGCCCGTGCGGCGCGCGATCGGGCCAACGATCTGGGGGCGTTTCACAGCGCGCGCTAAATGCGGCGTTCTAAACCCGCCGCGCCAGTAACAGGGCTCGGGCCGCGCCCGCGGTCGGCACGCGCCATCATCAGGTACCGAGTCTGCAAATTACCTCGTTCGACGCTGTTGGAAATTGACCCTCCGGTCAGTGGCGTTGCGTACTCGCCGTGGTGTTCCTCAGTCCGTCGCTACCCGACCGGATCAAATCCCCGGACGGCAGCGCCGCTGCTAGTCGTAACTGTTTCATCCGCTGCGGCGTTAGGCTTACCTCATTCTACACTGGAGGTGGGGGAGGAGAGCCTGAGAGGTGGGGGTGGGGGAGACGGTGAAACTTCATTTTCATTCAGGTTTTATCTTTTCATTTTTTTTTTTTGGTGGTGGCTTCGTGAGCGGGGGCAGCCATTTATAAAACGTGCCGGATTAGAACGCGCTGAAACCAGGGGTTACGCTGAGTTCAGGTTCAGAATGCCGCAGTCAGTCTCTCAAAACCGGCAGCGGAGGTGGTGGTGGATAATGTAGGGGAGTTGAGGGGAGGAGGCGATGGCGATGGTGGCGCCGAGGGTGGATGTGGCGGCGGGGGTGGCTACCGATGTAGGGATTTTGCACACTGTCGAGGTTGGGTACTAATGTGTTGCTGATTCTGTCGGGTTGGGATTTGCGGACGGCAGTTCTCGCGGAAAAATCCTCTTCCATTGGATTCGAGAAACAGCTTTTTCCCCAGCGTTCATACAGCAAGTGTGCGTCCCTTGCCACTTTTCTACTGTTTTATCAGGTCTCGCCAGATACTTCGTGGATTTTCGTAGAGAACAGTAGGATTTCGTTCACAGCTGAATCGCAGCAAAAGTGATTTTAATACCTATTTCTTCTTAAGAGCTCTGAATATCTACTTTGTTAGCTCATGTAACTAAATATGAGCCTCAGAAAGAAATTCACTGTATGTTTTTGCAGAGATAATTTCGTTTACATGCAATGACAAAATAAATAAATCCGTTGGGATATCTGAAAACAAGCCTGGATTTGCGAACTCATGTCGGCAAGATAACGACTGAGTACGTCCGTGAAAACAAAATAATTATTTAAGAAACCAATTAACGAATAATGAATTGAAAAAGGAGAGAATATAATGAGGGAATGGCTAATTGAAAACATGACCATTTATTGAGTTTAAGGATAAAATTAGAAAACATTCAAGAAGAAGATGTGATTATTTTTCCGTTACAAATCACAAAGTATTCTAAAGTAAGCTCATATCAATATGATAACTATATCCGCTTTGTCTTTATACAAATTCCATTAGAGAAACACTGTGCAATAAGATATAACTGTTGACAGTAAAATGTAATCGTGTTAATCAAAAAATAAAATGTCAGTAGAGTGGATTCTGCGAAACAAAAACTGACTGAACTGTAAAATATTCTTCATTAATTTTTTTCTTCATTTACCTGAGTGCAACTTTGAAGTTTTTGTAACATTTTTATCACATTTTACTGATTTTTGTTTAGCTTTCACATGGAGAATACTAGACGAACATTGGAATTGGAGTAAAAATGTACGTAGAATAAAAAAATCTCTCTTAATAAAGAACACCTTAAATTTCATTCATGTGATGTTCTATTTAGAAAAGGCATTATGATCATGACCCTAAGAAACAAACTAATAAACTCGTACAGTTAAAAACAATTTTGGAATGTACAAATTACTTACTTATTTTCAAAATTTTTGAAAAATCTCCTCTTATTGGTCTGCATCTTCGTAGTTCCCGATAATCTCTAACCCATAAATGTCATTAGAATGCTCAGCGAAATAGAATTGATCAAACGGGATACCTGCTGTTCTTCTTTAATTTCTTGCTCCACTGCGGTGCTCTCTCGCAAAACCGATAGTAGAATCGCGAATATCTGGAATAAACGCCTCCATCAGAAATTCAATCGATCGCGAAATATTCGCGAAGACCAGAGCTAATTCCTCGGCGATTTTTGCAGCAGTGACTTCCAAAGAACCCGACGGCGACGCAACAGCTGCGCACACGCCTTCGAGAACATTCCAGAAGTCCTCGGAGAACGGTACAGCAATTGACTTGAGTCCCCATCCATATTCATAAGCGGAGGCCCCATGCCCCCCTCCCCCCCGCTCGGCATTGCCGTCGCCACGCTTTCGCTTGGCCACCGCCCC
>BOPP01000031.1:5919838-5930792 GCA_017312745.1 Gryllus bimaculatus
CGCCCCCACCGCCCGCGGTGCCCGTGACCTCGTTCCCATCGGCGCCGCGTCCCCCGTGCTTCCGCAGAAGCGGCGCTCCTTATGTCGGCGCCGTCGACTTGAGTATCTCTCGACCGCCGGCTTCCTTCTGGAGCTCGCTCACGCGCCCCGCCTTATGGCCACCGATATGTCAAGGGAGAGGGCTTCGGGACGCCCCCGACCGGAACATAACTCCGTTGTTACGCGCCGAGAATACGGAAGAGCTTCGTCGAAGGAATCTCGTTTCGACCTTGGGGAAACGCAAACAGATGCCTTCGCAAGTGGTCGAGACAATTGCAATGTATTTTGTGGTTTCCAAGAACACATTTATTGATTTCATTATGTTTCGTTAACTATTCGTAGAATGTTGTTTTAATAGGCTCATTCAAACCTGGGATGTAAAATTATGAAAAAATTGATGTAATATTATTAAATACATTTTATTTATCTCTAAACTGTGCAACAAGAATCATAATATCACTGTGCCTTAGGGCAAGATTGAGATTTTATGAAAAAATACATTATTCTAGTATTCCACTTGAACTTACTGCAAAGTTTCAGACAATGTGACGTATCTCAATCTACTAGAGCTTCAAAAGCACATACTTTCTCGCTTTATTTATAACTTTTGAGATGCTTGAAAATTCAGATTCGACGAAAATAAAATCTGCGCCATTTGTAAGCGTTCTTTGTTCTATCCATATGTTTAGAAAAAAATATTTCTTCCACGATTTACGCAAAAAACACTAGTTTCTTCAAAAAATTGTACATTCAAACCTTTAAAAGTAACTTTTTAGAACAGATTTCATTAACCTTCGAGCGATCGCGTGGACGGTATATTGCCCCCTTTGAAAATAAACGGCACTGCGCTTTGATGTTTGAACTCAGAAGCGGGAAGCCAGGTGTTCTCTAGTTACCTACTGAGACACAAAAAAGCGGTAACGTCTTCTCCAAGACCCACTCACATATTCGCCAAATTCGAGCAAAAGTGATCAACGTCATTAGTCTTCGCTCTACGCGGCATTAACACCACTACGCGATTAAGCGTGTTACAGCTTTTTTTCGCGAATCTGATGAATATGTAAGAATAATTTTGATATATTTTTGTAATATGTATTGTATCGAGGCGAAATTTTGTCCATATTTGGCGTCAAGATGTGCATATACACGTCCTACTGACATAAGAACACAGATTGGCAATGTTTTCGATGTCATAAAGAAAACGATGGACGGAATTAGTGACCAGCAAGAGAAACTAAAAGGTCTGGAATGAGGACGAAAATTCTTGATAGAGCATTTCAGTCGGAGTGTCGTGGTTGAGTAGAGATTTTGGATGTAAGTAATGCAATCCATTATTGATGGTATATTTTAATTGAGAACAATATTACGTAAGAGTAAATGGACTATAATATTCGGGATAGTCGATGGAATGAGTTGTACTTATGGAATTGGACATGAAGGAAGAACATTTGTTATTTGAAAAGTGAAGAAGGTAAACCTAGGTACTGTTCTTAAAATTGTTACATTAATTAAATGTTGTTTTGTTCTTTAAGTTGGCAAACAATATCGTGAATAGTTTTTGTTACTATTATGTATACTTATCATGCCTATTTGTATATTTTATTATTGGTAATTTTGTCGAAACAAATGTAAAAAACTATTGAACATCGTCTCGAACCATGATTTGAAGACAGTAAAATACATTATCCATATTGTGTTATGAAGGTGTTATGAAATCTTTGTTATCAGTTGCATGATATTTTATAATACGTGTACAAAATTTTCTGTTTAGACCCAATCTGTTCATTCTTACGTGCTTAAAATTAATAATATTTAATATTTTATACGGCATATACTATCTATTCTCTAATATAAATTGTTCATATTTTTTAAAACGGCGAAATTATTTCACCATATCACGCAGTGGGTACTGTTTCTTTATTTTCTTTCCTAAATAATAGAGCATGATTAATTTAGATCATAATTCGCACACATATCATCATTTTATTTAGAACCAAACAATGGAAAATGCAAAACAATCCTGCAAAACACTGAAACACATATTCTCATAAAAGTTTCTTTGCAGGAGATCGCAACGGATGCGATCGGAGCGGTTCACAAATTTGCGGTCCTTGGGGATCTGGGACACACCAGCTCATTACTATTCAAATTATATCCCTTCGCACAGAGAATCGGCAAGAGCCCGTTAGTGCCGAACGAGGGGTACACACTGGTCGCCAAAGCGATTTCCATTTGCAGCGGCGTGGGGGCGAAGGGAAAGGGAGGGAAGGGGGAGTTTGCAGTGCGAGCGTCGCGTGCATTGCTAACCAGGAGATGACCATGCGCGAAACGAGTGACCGCGACAACGTAGGTGACCAGGGGGCGTTGATGCAGGAGACCCTGTGTTGGCACATTGACCGCCAAATTGCTTGAAACTTGACGCCTCGTTTTTAATAAGGTACTTTTGGTGTTCTTTGAAAGAGTTTGAGAGGAAAGGATCATACATTTCAAACTTGGCGCTCTGGAGATAAAAAACCGCGCGAATTTCTTACCAGTTACCAAATATTCACTTCTTTCATACAAAGTTCCTTGAAGTAGATTGTCAACAGTTTCCTGTTAGTTCGGAACGTCACCGACATATCGCATCAGCTCCTGGGCAACCCCGCGTAAAATATACAATTTTTAAAATTTCGCGGAATCCAGTCATTTCCACGGCAGACGCCGCGACGCGTGACCAGTTCACATTGTCATCAGAGCCATTGGATGCAGTCGTAACGTGAAGTAAAATTACGAAATTCGTAAAGATACATTTGATTTCGTCTGGACAGAGGTAACCGTGATAATCTACTTCAGTACTCGTTGATTATATCTCCAAGTAACAATCTTTGACAATTGTGTGTCATTTCTTTTCCAGAACACTCTTGTCTGATAAAAAACTGCTGATAAGAGGCGATGTTTTGTTGCAGCTTCCACTAATTGCTCTCTCAACTTATCTTACGAGTATTTCGTAGCCTCAACACTCGGTTACATTAATCGTAACCCGTACATTAACTTTTTTGTTATTTAATGTTGCATGGACTTCTAGATCATTAGCGACCACTATTGGATTTAACGTTATGTTACTATGAAGATGACATGATATGGTGATGATAGGGGGTGAAAGGACGAACACAAATACAACCATACCCGAGGCGAGATTCGAAACCGCGATCCTTCAGTCCGAGATTGCTACAACACGATGGTCTTAACAATCTCGGCCATCCGGGTGACCACATTCACTTTTGACAAGATATCCCTAACATTTTTATTTCATCCGGAAAACCAGTATACAGTAATCCACCAACATTTGTAAATTTGCTTTTCGCAAGTTCCGAACTTTTGATATTAAAGAAAGGCAACGATTTTAACATTCCCGAATGCGTCATTTTGTCATCATCAATTTTTCACGTCATCACATCGTCACATTTTTATTGGAATTGAATAAATCATTTTATTCAATACTGTCTGGAAAGTAGCTTATCGTTGTACTGTTTTACAGCAAGAATTTTTTCATTACAGAATGATTCTGTAAAAAGCGTCCTGTAATGAATTTTATCCACTTTGCTTAGGTAAAGTCAAACATTATACCATGATAATCTGTTTCAGAATGACATACGTCACGATCCAAAGTAATGGCATACTTTGCCATTTTTGTTTTGAAAATATTTTGGACTTCTTTTTCTTGTATCCTCCACATTTCCCTTTTTAAATCGCTAATAAGTGGGTATACAATAGTATACAATTGTATAAATATAGTCATTAATTAATATTGTACTCTTAAACATTGAGTAGTGGGTTCAAAGACTACTTGGTTTCTTCTTCTCTGACTCTCCAGAAAAGTAAGCAATCGAAACTTCTTCCGATATGGAATTAACTTTTTTCACACCAATATTTGAAAATTGAATACTCACTTTCATATTTCTTTCTTGATTTGTTGGGCAGCATGTGCTGATATTTCTATTTTCGAATTAGAACTTCAGATATCAGATACTCACTTATGTCAGATAGAATACACCAAGTATGTTTCAATATGTTCGACGAGGTCTGGCACGAAGGATTTCTATATAAGGTCAAATGCATACTGTCACACCTTTTTTTACCTTCTCTTCCAATCATACCTACTCGATCGATTTTTTCAAGTGAGATACCAAGATGCCCTCTCAGCATTCAAACGTATGCTCGCAGGTGTACCCCAGGTCAGTGTCCTTGGTCATTTCCAATATCTAATATCCACTTCTGACTAGCCAATAACTGACTGCACTACTATTGCTACATTTGCCGATGATACAGCTATTCTGCCGCAGGTGAAGAACCTTATAGCGCCTTGCAACATTAACAAACACGCTTAGATGAAATAAAAGAATTGAACAACAAATGGCGGGTAACTATAAATACAACGAAATCAAAACATATCAACTTTTCATTAAGAACACAATAGTGTCCGAAAGTTAGTTTAAATAATGCAGACCTTTCTAAGGTTAGATCTGTCAAATATCTTGGATTGCACTTGGACAACCAGTTGGCATGGAAAACTCTCATAATTACAAAACGAAAAGAAGCGCAAGTGAAAGAAAGAAAAGTCTCCTCAACAGAAGATCGTAGCTGACTCAATAATACGCTGCTCAACAAAATGCTGTTATACCAAACTGTTATAAAACCTACATGGACATACGGCATAGAACTATGAGGTTCTGCAAATTAAGAGAACATTGAGATTCTCATAAGATTCGAAACAGGAACATTAAGAAAGTTATTTGGAACCCCTTTATAAGGACCTAAACCACTCTAAATGTAACCAGTAAGTATACATAGTAGATACGTAATGTCATTTTCGTAAATTCGTCATGTTCTAAATGTTCTTAAAGAACATATTGTAAATTGTGCAGATGTGAAATTTAAAATAAAAGTTAAACCGAGGAAATGAAAACTGATTGCCTTGCAATTCAACATTTTTAAACAGTGGAGTGGTATCCATCTATTATTAACGATAATCCAAATTGAGAAGATAATAAACATATATAACTTAACACAATTAAGTAGTAAACACAATTTTCATGTAGCCGGTGCGGATGGAAGAGATCGATAGGCAGTAATGCCATAGCCATCTCGGACCGAAGGATCCCAAGCTTGAGTACTGCCTGGGGCATGGTTGTATTTTAACCCCTTATCATCGCCCTGTCACGTCATCTTCACAGTTACCATACCTTTAAATGCAATAGTGGTCTTAAGAACGAAGCGACTAAATTAGTTTTTTCGAATTTTTCACCAAATGTCTGTATTTTTTTCTTAACTTTCTTTCACGCGTATTTATTAAACTAATGGTCGGATTGAGTTCTCGTTTGCACCATTTAATTTCTCGTGAAGAGTTGTACTCAAATACGTAGTTTCAGAAGAAAGCGACGAATTTAGTTTTTTCCGAATTTTTCACCATAATTCTGTTTTTTTTTCTTAACTTTCTTTCACGCGTATTTCCTAAATAAATGGTCGGAATGAACTCTAAATTGCAACATTGAACTTCTCGTGAAGAGTTGTACTCACATACGTAATTTAAGAAGAAAGCAAAGAAATTAGTTTTTTTCGAATTTTTCACCAAATTTCTGTATTTTTTTGTTAACTTTCTTTAACTCGTATTTCCTAAACTAATGGTCGGACTAAGTTCTCGTTTGCACCATTGGACTTCTCGTGAAGAGTTGTACTCACATACGTAAATTCAGAATGAAACGACGAAATTGGTTTTTTTCGTTTTTTTCACCAAATTTCTGTATTTTTTTGTTAACATTCTTTAACGCGTATTTACTAAACTAATAGTCGGATTGAGTTCTAGTTTTCATAATTGAATTATTTGTGAAGAGTTGTACTCAAATACGCAATTTCAGAACAAAGCGACGAAATTAGTTTTTTTCGAATTTTTCACCACATTTCTGTATTTATTTTTTTACTTTCTTTCACGCGTATATCCTAAATTAATGGTCGGATTAAGTTTTCGTTTTCACCATTGGACTTCTCGTGAAGAGTTGTACTTACATGCGTAATTTCAGAAGGAAGCGACGAAATTAGTTTTTTTCGAATTTTTCCCAAATTTCTGTATTTTTTTGTTAACTATCTTTAACTCGTATTACCTAAAATAATTGTCGGATTGAGTTCTCGTTTGCACCATTAAACTTCTCGTGAAGAGTTGTACTCACATACGTAAATTCAGAATGAAGCGACGAAATTGGTTTTTTTCGAATTTTTCACCAAATTTCTGTATTTTTTTGTTAACTTTCTTTAACTCGTATTTCCTAAAATAATGGTCGGATTGAGTTTTCGTTTTCACCACTGAACTTCTCGTGAAGAGTTGTACCCACGTACGTCATTTCAGAACGAAGCGTCGAAATTAGTTTTTTTCGAATTTTTCACCAAATTTCTGTTTTTTTTTTGTTAACTTTCTTTAACTCGTATTTCCTATACTAATGGTCGGATTAAGTTCTCGTTTGCACCATTGGACTTCTCGTGAAGAGTTGTACTCAAATACGCAATTTCAGAACGAAGCGACGAAATTGGTTTTTTTCGATTTTTTCACCAAATTTCTGTATTTTTTTGTTAACTTTCTTTAACGCGTATTTCCTAAAATAATGGTCGGCATTGAATTTCTCGTGAAGAGTTTGACTCACATACGTATTTCAGAACAAGGCGACGGAAATTTTGTTTTTTTACGAGTTTTCACAGCACATTTTCTGATTTTTATGTTAACTTCTTTTAACTCGTATTTCCTAAATAATGGTCCGATTGAGTTGGTTCACCACTGAACTTCTCGTGAAAAGAGTTGTACCCACGTACGTAAATTTCAGAACGAAGCGACGAATTGGTTTTTTTTCGAATTTTTCACCAAATTTTCTGTATTATTAATTGTTTAACTTCTTTGCCTCGTATTTTCCTAAAATAATGGTCGAGATTTGAGTTTTTGTACTTTTAGGCAGCACTGAACTTCTCGTGAAGAAGTTTGTACCCGTACGTACATTTCAAGAACGGAAGCGAGCAAAATTGTTTTTTTTTTGAATTTTGTCAACCAAAATTTCTGTATTGATTTTGTTAACTTCTTTGACTCGTATTTCCAAATAATCGGTCCGGTTGTGAGTTCTAGTTTGCACCATTGATATTTCTCGTATAGAGTGTTACTACTACCGAATTTTCAAGAACGAAGCGACGGAATCATTTTTTAACGAAATTTTTCACCACACATTTCTGTATTATTTCTGTTAACTTCTTTAACCGGTAGTTCCTAAATAATGGTTCGGATGTGAGTTCTTGTTGCAACATTGGACTTCTCGTGAGAGTTGTAACTCACATACGTAATTCAGAAACAATGCGACGGAATTAGTTTTTACGAATTTTTCACCAAATTTCCTGTATGTTTTTGTTAACTTTCTTTAGACCAGTCGTCATTTCTAAAATAATGGTCGTTCGAGCTTTTACGTTATGCACGAACTACTCTCGTGAAGAGTTGCTACACACGTAGCGTAATTTAGACGAGCGACGAAATTTAGTTTTTTTTTTCGAATTTTCATCACCAAATTTCTCGCTCACTTCATCTTTTGTTAACTTTCTTTGAACTCGCTATTTCCCTAACAATACATAGCGCGCATGGGCGAGCACATGAGGGGGGGAATTCTGTTTGCACTCATTGATTTCTCGTGAAGAGTTGACTCACATACGTAATTTCAGAACGAAGCGACGGAATTAGTTTTTTTTACGAAATTTTTTCCCACATTCTGTATTATTTGTTAATCATCTTCTTTTGACTCGTACACACATTCTCTGTAATAATGGTCGGATTGAAGGTTCTGTTTGAACCATTGACTTCTCAGTGAGAGAGTGTGCTCAATCACGTAATTTCAGAACGAAGCGACGGAATTAGTTTTTAACGAATTTTCACCACATATTTCTGTATTATTTTGTTAACTTTCCTTTAGAACAATCGTATTTGCCTAAAATAATGGTCGGATTAGTTTGTTTACTTCACCACTGAACTTCTCGTGAAGAGTTTGTAACCCACGACGTATATTTCAGAACTGAAAGCGACAAAATTTAGTTTTTTTTTTGATTTGTTCACCAAATTTCTGTATTATTTTGTTAACTTTCTTTGACTCGTAATTTCCTAAAATAATGTGTCGGATTGAGTTCTAGTTTGCAACCATTTGAATTTCTCGTGAAGAGGTTACTTCACATAACGTAATTTCAGAACGAAGCGACGGAATTAGTTTTTTCCGAAATTTTTCACCACATTTCTGTATTATTTTCGTTAACTTTCTTTAACTCGAATTCCTAAAATAATGGTCGGATTGAGTTTCCTCGTTTTCACCATTGAACTTCTCGTGAAGATTGTACACCATACGTAATTTCAAGAACGATGCGACGGAATTGTTTTTTTTCGGAATTTTTCACAAATTTTCCTGTATTTTTTTTGTTAACTTTCTTTGAATCTCGCGTATTTCCTGAAATAATGGTCGGATTGAGTTCTGTTTTCACCATTGAATTTTCGTTGAAGAGTTTGTTACATACGTAATTTTGCAGAACGAAGCGACGGAATAGTTTTATCGAAGTTTTTTCACCATATTCTGTATTCTTTAATGTTAAACTTTCTTTAACCTCGTATTTACCTAAAATAATTGGTCGGGATTGAGTTTTATTGTTTTTCCACTGAACTTCTCGTGAAGATTGGTACCCACGTAACGTAATTTTCAGAACGAGCGACAAAAATTAGTTATTTTTTGAATTTTGTCAACAAATTTCTGTATTATTTGTTACTTTCTTTGACTCGTATTTCTCCTAAAATAATGGTCGGATGAGTTCTAGTTTGCACCATTGAATTTCCTTGAAGAGTTTTGTACTCACATACGAATTTCAGAACGAAGCGACGGAATTACAGTTTTTTTACCGAATTTTTTCAGCGCACAATTTCTGTATTATTTTTGTTAACTTTTCTTTAACTCGTATTTCCTAAAATACTGGTCGGATGAGTTTTCTGTTTTTACCACTGAACTTCTCGTTGAAGAGTTTGTACCCACGTACGTAATTTTCAGAACGAAGCCGACGAAATTAGTTTTATCTTGAATTTTCACCAAATTTTCTGTTTTATTTTGGTTAAACTTTCTTCTACTCGTGTATTTCCTAAAAATAATGGTCGGATTGAGTATTTTTTACTAAGTTTCCAAAGATTGAACTCTGCAGGTCACGATACGCATTTAGAACGAAGGCGACAGAATTAGTTTTTTTTTAGAATTTTCAACACATTTCTGTATTATTTTTGTTAACTTTCTTTGACTCGTATTTCCTAAAATAGATGGTCGATGAGTTCTTGTTGCAGCATTGGATCTTCTCGTGAAGAGTTTACTACACATACGTAATTAGAACGAAGCGAGAATTAGTTTTTTAACGAATTTTTCCACTCAAATTTCTGTATATGTTTTGGTGTAACTTTCTTTGACTCGTATTTTCCTAAAATAAGGTCGGATGAGTTTTCGTTTTCACCACTGAACTTCTCGTGTAGAGTTTACCACGTAACGTAATTTAGAATGAGCGACGAAAATTTGAGTTTTTTTTCGAAATTTTTCAACACAAATTCTGTATTTTTTGTTAACTTTCTTCTACAACGCGTATTTCCTAAAATAATGGTCGGATTGAGTTCTTGTTTCGCCATCATTGGACTTTCTCGTGAAGAGTTTGTACTCACATACCTATTTCAGAAACGAAGCGAGAAATAGTTTTTTACGATTTTTCAACAACATATTCTTGGTATTTTTTTTGGGTTAACTTTCTTTGACCTCGGTAATTACTAAAATACAATGTCGGTTGAGTTCTTACTTTGTTGGCCAAAAAACCCATTGGGGGGGAACTTCTCGTGGAGATTGTCCACTCACGATACGTAATTTCAGAAACAAGCGGACGGAAATTAGTTTTTTTGAGATTTTTCTCACCCAATTTCTGTATATTGTTGTTAACCTTTCTTTGACTCGTATTTCCTAAAATAATGGGTCGGATTGGATGTTCTAGTTTTGCACCCATTCCCGAATTTCTCCGTGGAAGAGTTGTACTCACATACGTATATTCAGAAACGAAGCGACGGAATTATTTTTTTTCGAAATTTTTCCACATTTCTGTATTATTGTCTAAAACTTTCTTTCACGCGTAATTCCTAAAATAATGTCGGATTGAGTTCCTAGTTTTGCACCATTGAACTTTTTTTGAGGAGAGAGAGAGAAGTTTGAGAGAAGTCTGAGTGAGAGTCTGAGAGAGAGAGTCTGATAGAGAGTGTCTGAGAAGAAGGAGTCTGATAGCGAGAGTCTGAGGGAGAGAGTTTGAGAGAGAGAGTCTGAGAGAGAGTCCTGGGAGAGAGTCTGAGAGAGAGAGTGCTGAGAGGAGAGAGTCATGAGAGAGAGAGTCTGACCGAGAGAGAGTCTGAGAGAGAGAAGTCTGAGAGAGAGAGTTGATAGAGAGTGTCTGAGAGAAGGATCTGAATAGAAGAGTCTGAGAGAGAGAGTTTGAGAGAGAAGTCTGAGAGAGAGTCCTGAGAGAGAGAGTCTGAGAGAGAGAGGTCTGAGAGGAGGGGGGGGGTGTCTGAGAGACAGTCTGAGAGAGAGTCTGAGAGAGAGTCTGAGAGAAGAGTCTGAGAGAGAGAGTCTGAGAGAGAGAGTGTGAAGAGAGTGAGAGTCTGAGAGAGTGAGAGTCTGAGAGAGTGAGAGTCTGAGAGAGATAGTCTGAGAGGAGAGAGAGTCTGAGAGAGAGAGAGAGTCTGAGAGAGAGATTCTGAGACATGACAAAAGAGACCAGACAATGAGACAGACAAGGGACAAATAGACAGACAAGGAGAACAAATAGACCAAGGCAAAAAGACAAAATGAGACAGGCAAAAAGAGCC
>BOPP01000031.1:5944669-5954757 GCA_017312745.1 Gryllus bimaculatus
TCTCGAAAACTACTATTGTGACTGGAGTTTGGATTGCACCTTCTCATTTCTCTTAAAATTTTCTACTTGTACACAGAGTATCAGAAGGTAGCACCGAAAGTAATTTTTTTGCAAATTGGTCATTAATGGTGTGGTATTTTGTACTCTATTATTGGAGGCTCTGTTTGTTTTTTGTCTATCTCTTAACAATTTTTTTCTTGTACTCATGTTCCTCATTTGTTTTTTGGTTTTCTTTTTTTCTTTGTTATTCGTCGTTTTTTGTTCTTTGTCGTTCTTCGTTATTCGTCCGTCGTTTGCTGCCTGATGTTGGTCGATCGTCACTGTTTGTTTGTCGTTAGCCTTTCATCTTTGGTCTTTTGTTTTTCGTCGTTTGTCTTTTTGTCGTTTGTTTTCGTCGTTCGTTTTTCCTCTTCTTTTTTTGTTCGGGAACTTTCGTCGTTGGTCGTTTTTTCTTTCGATTCGTCGTTCGGTTCGTCGGTTCGTCGTTCGTCGTATCTTTTTGTTTTTCGTATTCTTAAATTTTCGAAATTTTGTATAAAAGTTGATTATTTATATATTTCTGATTTCTATTTATTATCAATTTTTAAAATTTCGGTTTTTATTTTAAAATTTTATATATTTTGAATATGATTTTACTTTTGAGTTTTTATATTTTTCGAATTTTTATAGCCTTGAAAATTGTACATTTTTCGAATTTTTATATGTTTGGTTCTTTTGAATCTTTCGTCCGTCTTTCGTCTTACATGATTTGTAATTCGGGTTCGTTCTTAGTCGTTTGTCCTTTGTTTTCCGTCGTTCGTCGTTCAACGCTTGTTGCTCTTCTGGCGACCTGCTGCTTACGCCTATCTTTTTTTATCATTCCTTGTTATATATTTCAAATTTTAATTCTTTAACGAATGTTAATATTTTACAAATGTTTATTATCTTTGAAATTTATATTTTTCAAATTTTTATATTTTTGGTAGTTTTGAATTTTTTTGTTTTTTCCACATTTTTGTGTCAGGTCAGGTGTCGGGTCAGGTCATTGTTTCTCCGTTGTTTTGTGTTACATCTTTTGTCATTCGTCTTTTGTCTATATTTGTTCGCTTTTTGTCGTTCGTGGTTCGTCGTTTGTCATTTAACGTTTATCACTCGTCGCTTCTTTCCATTCGTTTGTCTTTCGTCGTTCGTCGTTTGTTTATATTTTAAAAAATTTTAATGTTTTCTCGAATGTTTATGTTTCAAATTTTTATATTTTTCGAATTTTAATTTTTCGAATAACTATATTTTCGAATTTGTATATTTCATTCTAATTTTTATACTTTTCTAATTTTAAACTTTTTCCTATTTTAATATTTGTCAAATTTTTATATTTATGAAATTATTGTTTCGTTTTTTCGATTATTTTGAATTTTTTGCCATTTACTTTGTTTTTATCGTCTTTTGTCTTACGTTCTTGGATTTTGTCTTTCACCTTCGTTTTTCGTCATTCATTTTTCATCTTTCGTCACTCGTCGTTGGTCTTTCGTCCTCGGTCGTCGATCGTTGGTCGTAGATGGTTGGTCGATGGTCGTTAGTCGTTGTTCTTTGGTTGTTAGCCGTTGGTCGTTCGTTTATGGTCGTTCGTCGTTTGCCATTCCTTGTTCGTCTTCTGACGTTCGTTGGTGGATGGTCGTCGTTTGACGTTGGTCGGTCGTCTTTCGTTGTTCGTCGGTCGTTGTCGGTCGTTCGTCCTCGTCATTTTTCCTTCTTCTTTGTCGTTCGTCTCTCGTTGTTTGTCGGTCGTCGTTCGTAGTTCATCTTTCATCGTTTGCCGTTCGTCAATCTTCGTTCGTCTTTCGTTGTTCGTTTGTTGTTCGTCTTTTGTTGTTCTTTTGACGTTCGTAGTTTTGTCGTTTGCCGTTCGTCTTTCGTGGTTCGTTGTTTGTCGTTCATTTCGGTCGTTCGTAGTTCGTTTATTTGTTTCGAATTTTTAAATTATTCAAAAAATTTATATTTTTAAAATTTCTATATTTTAAGAATTTTTTCAAAATTTATAGTTTTTGAATATACATGTTTCGAATTTATATATTTTTGGAATTCAATTTTTCTTTCGAATTTATATTATTTTTGAATGTATATATTCTTCCAATTTTTTAATTTATTGAATGTTTATGATTTTGTTATTATTTATATTAAATTGTTATATTTTTTGAACTTTTATATCCTTCGAATTTGTCTTCTTTTTTAATTTTTTATATTTTTTAATTTTTATATCTTCAAATTTGTAGAGTTCAATTTTTTTATTTTTCGAATTTTTAAATTTTATAGAATTTTCATATATTTTTTGAGCTTTTATATTTTTCGAAATTATAAATTTTTTGAACTTATATATTTTTTGAATTATTTTATTTTTCAAATTTTTATGTTTTTCGAATTTTTTAAATTTTTTATTTTTTTAAGAATTTTCGTATTCTTCGATTATTAATATTTTTCGAATTATTATATTATTGGTTATTTCGAATTTTTAAATTTGTCGTTTTCTCCACTTTTATTTCCTGGTACGTTCGTCGTTCGTCTTTCGCCTATTGTCTTCCTTCGTCGTCCGTCGTAGGTCCATCGTCGTTCTTCTATCGTCTTTCATCGTTTCTCGTTATTCGTTCGTTAGTTGTTCGTCGTCGTTCGTTCGTTGTTAGTTGGAAATTCGTAGCTCGTTTGTTGTTCGTCGTTCGTCTTTCGGCGAAATTAGTAAAATTTCAAAATTCAATACTTTTTAATTTTTTTTCGAATATTAATATTTTTTGGATATTTATATTTTCTGACCGTTCGTCTTTTGTTGTTAGTCGTTCGTCAATTCTCTTTCGTGGTTAGTGGTTCGTTGTTCGTCGTTCATTGTACGTCGTCCGTTGTTCTTCACTCGTTTTTCCTCGTTTGTTGTTCGTCGTTCGTTAATATTTTTGGAATTTTAAAGTATTTAAATGATTACCGTTTTCAAATTTTTACATCCTTTTCTAAAACTTTTTCTATAGTAATATTTTTGGAATTTTTTTAATTTTCTTATTTTTTGAATTTTGAATTTTTTAATTAATCAATTCGAATTTTTGTATTCATCGAGTATATCGTTCGTCGTTCGTTCATTGTTCGCCGTCGTTCGCTCGTTGTTAGTTGTACGTACGTCGTTCGTTTGATGTTCGTCGTTCATTTGTCGTTTGTCGCTCTTCGTTCGTCACTCGCCAAAATAATAATATAATTTTATTTAATATTATAATTTTCGACGTTTTATATTTTTAAATTATATCTTTTCAAAATTTTATATTTTTTGATTTTTTAATAATTTTTGAAATTTTATGTTTTTCAATTTTTTATATTTTTTGAATTGTCATTCGTCTTTTACTTTTTTGTGTCGTTTTTTGTGTTCCTTCGTCTTCCTTTTTCGCCCTTTATCTTTCGTGTTTCACCGACTGTTGTTCGTCGTTAATTCGTCGTTTGTCGCTTGACGTTAATCGTTCGTTACTCGTCAAAATTTGAAAAATATCGAAGTTCTATTTTTTCGAAATTTATAATTTTTGACTTTTAATATTTTTTAAACTGTATATTTCCAAATTTTAATATTTTTTGATTTTTTTGAAAATTTAAATTTTTGGGAAATTTATATTTTTTGAATTTTCATATTTATAATTTTTTATTGCGTTTGACTTTTTATATTTTTTTGTATATTTTTGAATTTTTATGATTGTTGAGTATAATTATTTCATTTTTCCCACTTTCTAGTGTGTTCTAATGTTTCGTCGTTCGCCTATTGTTCGTCTAACCTCCATCATCTATCGTCTTCCTTATTCGTCTCTCCTATTCCTCATTTGATTGTCGACTCTCGTCGCTCGTCGCTCGTCCCTCAACGTCCGTGTTTCTTTGTTCGTCTCTGGTAATTCTTCGTTCCCTTTTTGTCGTGACATGGTCTTTCGTGTTCCTTTTTTCGCACATCGTCATACGTGTTTCATCGATCTTTGTTCGTCGTTAATTTGTCGTTTTTCGCTCGACGTCAATCGTTCGTTACTCGTCAAAATTTGAAAAATTTCGATAATCTATTTTTTCGAAATTCATGTATTTCACTTTTAATATTTTTCAAATTTTCTAAAAATTTTTTATACTTTTTAATTTTTCATATTTTTGAATTTTGTAATTTTTCGAAATTTATATTTTTTGAATTTTTATATTTTTTAAATTTTTGATATTTTTTGATTTTTCTTGTTTTTGATTTTTGAAATTTTTGAAATTTATATTTCTTGAAATTTGAAATTTTTTGAATATTAATATTTTTTGATTTTTCATTTGATATGTATTATATCTTCAATTTTTTAATTTATTTGAATGTTTTGATTTTGTTATTATTTATATTAATTGTGATATTTTGTGAAACTGTTTATATCCTTCAATTGTCTTCTTTTATAATTTTTATATCTTTTAATTTTATATCTTCAAATTTGTAGAGCTTCAATTTTTTTATTTCGATTTTTAAATTTATAGAATTTTCATCATATTTTTTTGAAGCTTTTATATTTCGAAATATAAATTTTTGAACTTATATATTTTTGAATTATTTTATTTCAAATTTTATGTTTGCAAATTTTTTAATTTTTTTATTTTTTTAAGAATTTTCGTATTCTTACGTATTATTAATATTTTCAATTATTATATTATTGGTATTTCGAATTTTAAATTTGATCAGTTTTCTCACTTTTATTTCCTGTACAGTTTCGTCGTTCGTCTTTCCTATTGTCTTCCTTCGTCGTCCTCGTAGGTCCATCGTCGTTCTTCTATCTCCTTTCATCGTTCTCTTATTCGTTCGTTAATTGTTCGTCGTCGGCGTTCGTTGTAGTTGGAATTCGTCGCTCGTTTGTTGTTCGTCGTTCGTCTTCGCGAAATAGTAAAAATTTCAAATCAATATTCTTTAATTTTTTTCGAATATAATATTTTTGGATATTTATATTTTCTACGTTCGATCTTTGTTGTTAGTCGTTCCGTCAATTCTCTTTTTCGTGGTAGTGTTCGTTTCGTCGTTCTTGATACGTCGGTCGTTGTTCTTGCACTCGTTTTACCTCGCTTCGTTGCTTCGTGTTCTGTTAATATTTTTAGAATTATTTGAAATATTTCTTATTTTTTTGAATTTTGAATTTTTTAACTTAACAAGTCGAATTTAATTCATCGAGTATATCGTTCGTCGTCGTTCATTGTTCGCCGTCGTTCGCTCGTTGTTAGTTACGTACGTCGTCGTTTTGATGTCGTCGTTCATGGTCGTTGTCGCTCTTCGTCGTCAACTCGTCAAATAATAATATAATTTTATTTAATATTATAATTTTCTAGTTTTATATTTTAATTTATCTTTTCAAATTTTATATTTTTGATTTTTAATTAATTTTGAAAATTTGTTTTTCAATTTTTTATATTTTTAATTGTTATTCGTCTTTTACTTTTTGTGTCGTTTTTGTGTTCCTTCGTCTTCCTTTTTCGCCCTACTATCTTTCGTGTTTCACCGACTGTTGTTCGTCGTTAATTCATCGTTGGTCGCTTGACGTTTTTTCGTTCGTTACTCGTCAAATTTGAAAATTTCGAAGTTCTATTTTTTCGAAATTTATAATTTTCGACTTTTAATATTTTTTAAATTATATATTTCCAAATTTTAATATTTTTTGATTTTTTGAATTTTTTGAAAATTTAGGAAATTATATTTTTTGAATTTTCATATTTTTAATTTTTTTATTGCGTTGACTTTTTATACTTTTTTGTATATTTTTGAATTTTTATGATTGTTGAGTATAATTGTTTCATTTTTCCCACTTTCTAGTGTGTTCTAATGTTTCGTCGTTCGCCTTATTGTTCGTCTAACCTCCATCACTCTATCGTCTTCCTTATTCGTCTCTCCCTATTCCACATTTGATTGTCGACTCTCGTCGCTCGTCGCTCGTCCCTCAACAAGTCCGGTTTCTTTGTTCGTCTCTGGTAATTCTTCGTTCCCTTTTTGTCGTGACATGGTCTTTCGTGTTCCTTTTTTCGCACATCGTCATACGTGTTTCATCGATCTTTGTTCGTCGTTAATTTGTCGTTTTTCGCTCAACGTCAATCGTTCGTTACTCGTCAAAATTTGAAAAATTTCGAAAGTCTATTTTTCTAAATTTATGTATTTCACTTTTAATATTTCAAATTTTATATTTTTATTTTTTTATATTTTCTTAATTTTTCATTATTTTTGAATTTATATATTTTTCGAATTTATATTTTTTGAATTTTTTATTTTTGAATTTTTAAACTTTTTGAATTTTTATATTTTTTTGATTTTTCATGTTTTTAAATTTTTTGATATTATTTTCGAAAATTATATTTTTTTATTGACATTTTTGATTTTTATATCTGTTTGGTTTTTCATAATTTTTTGAATTTTTATATTTTTCCAAAATTTTATAATATGTTTGTTTTTATATTTTTTGAATTTTTATATTTTTCCAAATTTTATTTTTTAATTTTTAATTTTTTTGAATTTTTTGTATTTTTTGACTTTTTATGTTTTTTGATTTTTGATATTTGTTTCGAAAATTTATATTTTTTTAATTTTAATATTTTTTGAATTTGATATTTTTTTTATTTATATTTTTGAATTTTTATATTTTAATATTTTATTATTTTTTGAATTTTTAATATTTTTGGTGAAATTTATAATATTTTTTTAAATTACTATATTTTTTAATTTTATATTTTTTGAGTGTTATATGTTAAATTTTTATTATTTTTGTGTTTTCGTGTTTCAAAATTTCGCTGTATCGCCTATTGTTGTTCGTCAGACCTCCATTATTCGTCTTCCTTTCCTCGTCTGCTCTTTCGCTCTTTTGAGTGTCAACTCTCGTAGCTCGTCATTCGAACGTATCTGTTAAATCGCTCGTGTGTTGTCATTCGCTTTTACTTTTTTTTGTGTCGTTTTTTGTGGTTCTTCGTCTCCTTTTTGCCTTTTATCTTTCGTGTTCCATCGATTGTTGTTCGTCGGTAATTCCGTCGTTTGTTGCTAGTCGTTGTTCGTTCGTACTCGTCAAAATTTGAAAAAATTTCGAAGTTCTTTTTTCGAATTTATAATTTTCTATAGATTTTCGTTTTTTAATAATTTTTTAATTTGTTATTTCAACAAATTTTTAAATATTTGTGGGGTTTTTTTAATTTTTGACAATTAATATTTTTGAATTTCTATATTTATTTTTATTGTATTTGACTTTTTTAAATATTTTTTGTCATATAATTGGAATTTTTATGATTGGTTGAGTATACTTCTTTCATTTTTCGCCACTTTCTAGTGTTTCTAATGTTTCGGTCGTTCGCCTATTGTTGTTCGTCTAACTCCCTCATCTAATCGTCTTCCTTAATTCGTCTCTCCTATTTGTCATTTGATTGTCGACTCTCGTCGCTCGTCGCTCGTCGTCAACGTCCGTGTTTCTTTGTTCGTCTCTGGTAATTCTTCGTTCCCTTTTTGTCGTGACATGGTACTATCGTGTTCCTTTTTTTCTTCGCCACATCGTCCAATACGTGTTTCATCGATCTTTGTTCGTCTGTGAATTTTGTCGTTTTTCGCTCGACGTCATCGTTCGTTTACTCGTTTCAAAAATTTGAAAAATTTCAAAAGTCCTATTTTTCGATTTACTGTATTTCACTTTTAATATTTTTTAAATTTTATATTTTTAATTTTTTATATTTCTGATTTTCCGTATTTTTAAATTATTGATATTTTTGAAAGATTTATATTTTTTAAATTTTTTATATTTTTTGAATTTTAAATTTTTTCGAATTTTTTATATTTTTTGATTTTTCATATTTTGACAAATTTTGATATTTTTTGAAATTCATATTTTTTGAATTTCTATATTCTTTGAATTTTTTATATTTGAGTGTTTATGAGTTTAAGTTTTTAATTATTTTCTTTCCACTTTTTTCGGTGTTTCTAAGTTTTGTGTAACGCTTATTGTGTTTCAGACCTCCATCTATCGTCCTTCCTTTCTCGGTCTTGCCTCTTTCTTCTTTTGGGATTGTCGACTCTACCTAGCTCGTCATTCGACTTATCTGGTTAATCGCTCTGTGTTGTCCATTCGTTTTTACTTTTTTGTGTCGTTTTTTGTGTTCCTTCCGGTCTTGCTTTTTCGCCCTTTTATCTTTCGTGTTTAATCGAGCTGTTGTTCGTCGTTAACTCGTCGTTGTCGCTCGTCGTTTAATGTTCGTTACTCGTCAAAATTTGAAACATTTCGATTAGTTCTAATTTTTTCGAAATTTATGTAATTTCACAATTTTAATTTTTTTCAAGTTTTATATTTTTAATTTTTTATATTTTTTGATGATTCATATTTTTGAATTTTGATATTTTTTTCGAAATTTAATTTTTTTGAATTTTTATAATTTTTTGAATTTTTATATTTTTTGATTTCTCATGTTTTTGTTTTTGATATTTTTTGAAATTTATATTTTTTGAAATTTGAAATTTTTTGAATTTTTTATTTGTTTGATTTTTCTATTTTTGAATTTTTATATTTTTTCCAAAATTTTTATTTTCTGAATTTTTTATATTTTTGATTTTTCATGTTTTTGATCTTTATATTTTTCGAAATTTATATTTTTTTGAAATTTTTAAATTTTTTGAAATTTTGATTATTTTTTATTTATATTTTTTTTTAATTTTTAATATTTTTTTGAATTTTTATTTTTTTGGAACCATTATAATATTTTTTAAAATTTTATATTTTTTAATTTATATTTTTGAGTTGTTTATGATGTTTAAATATTTTTATTATTTTTTGTGTTTTCGTGTTTCAAAATTTCGTGTATCGACGCCTATTGTTGTTCGTCAGACCCTCCATCTATCGTTTTCGTGTTCTATTTTTGTGTAACGCTTATTTGTTGTTCGTCAGACCTCCATCTATCGTCTTCCTTTCTCGTCTTGCCTCTTTCTTCTTTGATGTCGACTCTCCTAGCTCGTCATTCGCACTTATCTGGTGAATCCCGCCTCGTGTGTTGTCATTCGTTTTTAACTTTTTTCTGTGTCGTATTTTTGATGTCCTTCGTTCTTGCTTTTTCGCTCCATATCTTTATCGTGGTGTGAGCTCGACTGTTAGTTCGTCTATAACTCGCTCGCTTGTCGCTCGTCGTCTAATCGTTCGTTCACTCGTCCACAAATTTGATAAATTTTCATTAGTCTAATTCCTTTCAAATTTATTTATTTCACAATTTTTTTTTTTCAAGATTTAATTTTAATTTTTTACTATTTTTGAATATTCATAGTTTTTGAATTTTGATATTTTTCGAAATTTATATTTGTGAATTTTTATATTCTTTGAATTTTATATTTTTGATTTCCAATGTTTTTGATTTTTGATATTTTTCGAATTTATTATTTTTTGAAATTTGAAATTTTTTGAATTTTTATATTGTTGAATTTTGCATATTTTTGACTTCCTTATATTTTCAAATTTTTATTTTCCCTGAAACTTTTTTATATTTCTTTTATTTTCATGTTTTTGATCTCTTTATATTTTCGAAAGTTCTAATATTTTTTTGAAATTTAAATTTTTTGATTTTGTATATCTTTTTCCTATTTAATTATTTTGTACTTTATATTATTATATTTTTTGTAATTTATTATATTCTCTGCACCATTATTACATATTTTTAAATTTTACTATATTTTCTTAACCTGTTATATTTTGCTAGCGTTTCATGATAATCTGCCTATATATCTTTTACATTTTACCTCATATATTTGTTATTTCTCTCCGCTCGTTTCCCCAAACTCACCTATCACCACTCATCTCATCTCCGCCTAATTGTTGTTCGTCAGACTCCATCTATCGTTTTCCTTTCTTCGTTCTTGCCTCTTGCGTCTTTTTGAGCTGTCAACACTTCCTCGTAGCTCGTCATTCGGACGTTATTCTGTTAAATCGCTCGTTGTGTTGTCATTTCGTCTTTTACTTTTTGTGTCGTTTTTTGTGTTCCTTTCGTCTTCCTTTCGCCTTTTATCTTCGGTTCTTCATCGATTGTTGTTCTTTCGGTAATTTCGTCCGTTTGTTTTTGCTAAGTCGTTTGTTTCGTTCGTTTACTCGTCAAAATTT
>BOPP01000031.1:5956859-5969542 GCA_017312745.1 Gryllus bimaculatus
TTCGTCGTTTGTCGCTCGACGTTAATCGTTCGTTACTCGTAAAATTTGAAAAATTTCGAAAGTCTATTTTTTGGAAATTTATATTTTTCACTTTTTATATTTTTCAAATTTTATATTTTAATTTTTTTTTATATTTTTTGATTTTTTATATTTTTGAATTTCGATATTTTTCGAAATTTATATTTTTTGAAATTTGACATTATTTAATTTTTATATTTTTTAATTTTTCATATTTTTGAATTTTTATTTTTTGAAATTTTAATTTTTTTGAATTTTTATATTTTTTGAATTTTAATATTTTTGAATTTTTAGATTTTTTGAATTTTAATATTTTTTAAATTTTTATATTGATTTTTATATTTTTGAGTGTTTATGATTTTTGATTTTTATTATTTTTTACACTTTTTAGTGTTCTAATGTTTCGTTGTACGCCTATTGTTCGTCTAACCTCTATCATCAATCGTCTTCTTGTTTTGTCTTACCTATTTCGCCATTTGATCGTCGACTCTCGTCGCTCGTCGTCCGTGTTTCTTCGCTCCTCACTAGTAATTCTTCGTTCCCTTTTTGTGTCGTCTGTGGTGGTCTTTCGTTTTCTTTTTTTCGCCCATCGCCTTACGTGTTTTATCAATCTTTGTTCGTCGTTTATTTGTCGTTTGTCGCTCGACGTTGTTCGTTCGTTACTCATCGTCTTTTTTTTGCCCTTCATCTTTCGTGTATTATCGATCGTTGTCCGTCGTTAATTAATCGTTTGTTGCTCGTCGTTGTCCGTTCGTTACTCATCAAAATTTGAAAAATTTCGAAATTCTATTTTTTTTAATTTATAATTTTCGATTTTTTTCAATTGTTTTATTTTCAAATTTTTTATATTTTCTGATTTTTATTTTTTTCAAAATAATTTTTTGAATTTTTATATTTTTTGAATTTTCATATTTTTAGTGTTCTATATTTTTGAAATTTTATATTTTTCGAAATTTTTATCTTATTTTTGAATTTATTTTGAATTTTTGTACTTTTTGTTGTGTTTTGTAATTATTGTAATTTTTATTTTTAAAAATATATATTTATTGAATTATTATATTGTCTATTTAAATATTTTTTTAAATTTTTTGAGAATTCATATTTTTGAAATTTTGTGGTTTTTTGATTGTTATTTATTTCATTTTTCCATTTTTTGTTTTCTAATGTTTCTTCGTTCGCCTATTGTCGTGTGTCTTTTGTTTATTTTCTATCGACTTCCTTTTCCGTCTCGACTCGACGAAAGTCAGTAGACGGAAAATGGACGACGAACGAGGAACGTTGAACGACAAACGACGGTCGACGAACGATGAACGACGAACCACGATCGACGACCGAAACACGACAAAAGCGAAAGACGATAGTCGAAAGACGAAAGACCCAGGAACGGAGGTGGAGAAAACGTAACATTTAAATATTCCAAATAACTAATTATATAAATATTCGAAAAATATAGAAAAATTTAAAATTTAAAAATATAATAATTAAAAAAATAAATGTTCAAAATATATAAAAAATTAGAAAAATATAAGAATATTTTTTTTAAAATTCGAAGAAAATAAACATTTGAATACTTTAAAAATTCAAAAATTATAAGCGAAAGTCGAACGAACGACGAACGACGATGAACGAACGACGAACGAACGGCGAAAGACAAAAGAATGACAAACGACGAACAGAGCACGTCGATTGACGAACAACGAACGACGAAAGATGAACGACGACGAATGACAACGAACGAACGACGAACGACGAGAAACGAACGACGAACGACGAGAAACGAACGACGAAGGACAAACGGTGGACGGCGAAAAACGAACGACGACGAACGTCGACCGACGACGAACGAACGACGAACCACGAACGACGAGTGACGAGGGACGGAGCACGAGCGACGAGAAACGAACAACGAAGGACAAACGACAGACGATGAACTGCGAAAGACGAAAGACAAACCACCACCGAAACACGACAAAATCGAAAGACAACAGGCAAAAGTCGTACGTCGATGGAACTAGGAAATAAAAGTAGGCAAAATTAAAAAAAATAAAATTGGATATAACCAAAAATATATAAATGAAAAAATTTGAAAATATAAAATTAAAAAAATATAAAAATTTCGAAGAATATAGAAAATCGAGAAATATAAAATTTGAAAAATGTATACATTTAAAAATAACAAAATTTGAAAAATATAAAATTTTGAAAAATATAAAATTCATAAATATAAAAATTCGAAAAATAATTATTCTAAAAAATGTAATACGAAAAAATAATAATTCAGATTATTTGAAAATTTGAGAAAAGGAAAAATAAAAATAAATTTATAAAATTTTGAAAAATATAAAAAACTTTTGAAAAGTTTAAAATTTCGAAAATAATAAACGAACGACGTATGAACGACGACGAACGAACGTCGAAAGACAAATGAATTACAAACGATGATCAAAGCACATCGAGATGACGAATAAAGAAAGAAACGACGAAAGAGGAACGACGACGAACGGCGACCGACAACGAATGACAACGAACGAACAACGTGCGACGAGAAACGGAGCTCGAGCGACGAGTGACAAGAAACGAACGACGAAGGACAAACGACGGACGACGAACGACGATAATGAAAGATGACAGGCAAAGGACGTACGATGATAGAACCTAGAAACAAAAGTGGACAAAACTAGATATATTAGTAGTTGAAATAACCAAAAATATAATAATTCAAAAAATCAAAATAATGGAAAAATATAAAAATTCAAAAATTATAAAATTAGAAAAAATTGTACTTTCGAAAAATATAAAAATTCAAAGTATGAAATTTTGAAAAATAAGAATATTTGAAAATTATAAAATTTCGAAAAAAATGCATTCGAATACTTTAAAAAGTTGAAAAATATTACTGAACGACAAACGAACGACGAAAAACGAACAAATGTCGAACGACGAATGACAAACGTCGAACGACGATAGAGGAAAGATGTAATACGGAAGACGAAACAGAAAAACAGAGGACGAAAGATTAAATACGAACGATGAAGAACAAACGAAGAACGACGATCAACGAACGGCGATGTACAAACGACGGACTACGAACGGTGAAAGACGAACGACAATCAACTACCAGAACAAGATGAAAACGAAAGACGACAGGCAATAGACGAACGACGATAGAACCTAGAAACAAAAGTGGACAAAACCAAATATTGTAGTATTCAAAATACCAAAAAATATAATTCAAAAAATCAAAAAATTGGAAAAATATAAAAATTCAAAAATTATAAAATTAGAAAAATTTACACATTTGAAAAATATAAAAATTTGAAATATATAAAAATTTAAAAAATCGAAAAATGTAAAAATTAGAAGTATATAAAAATTCGAAAAGTATTAACATTCGAATAACTTAAAAATTCGAAAAATTTAAACGAACCACGAACTACGAACGACGAATGACTAAAGACGAACGACAAAGACGAACAACGAACGACGAACGACAAAAGACTAAAGATGAACAACGAACGAAGAACGACGGACGACGGAAGCCAAACGACGAACGTCGAACGATGGATGACGAACGACGACTGAAACGCGACAAAAGCGAAAGACGATAGGCGAAATACGAATGACAAAAGCTTCAGGAACAAAAGTGGAGAAAACGAAAAATTAATATATTCTAATAACCAATAATATAAATATTCTAAAAATATAAAAATTCGAAAAATATATATGATCGACAGATATAAAATTTCGAAAATTATAAAAAAGAGAAAAATAGAAAAATATAAAAAATCGAAAAAAATAAAAAAAAATATATAAAAATTCAAAAATGTAAAAATTAAAAAAATTGAAAAATTAATAATTTCGAAAGTATAACCATTAGAATTCTTTAAAAATTCGAAGATTATAAACGAACGACGAACGAGCGACGAACGACCGTCGAAAGACAAAAGATGAAAGACAAACGACGAACAAAGAACGTCGAACGACGCACGAACGAACGACGACGGCGACCGACGACGAACGAACGACGAGCGATGAGGGATGGAGCACGAACAAGGACAAACGACGAACAGCGAAAGAGGAAAGACAAACGACAGACCACCACCGAAACACGACGAAAACGAAAAAAACAGCCAAAACAATCAAATTTATTTTGAATTTTTTTTATTTTTTGAATTTTAATATTTTTGAATTTTTATATTTTTGAATTTAATATTTTTAATTTTTATATTTTTTATTTATATTTTGACGTGTTATTGATTTGTTTTTATTATTTACACTTTTTAGTCTTCTAATGTTTCGTCGTTCGCCTATTGTTGTGTCTGTCCATCTATCATATCGTCTTCTTTCTCGTCTTGCCTCTTCGTCTTTGATGTCGACTCTCTAGCTCGTCCCTCTACGTATCTTAACGCTTGTCTGTGTATCATCTTCGTCTTATACTTTTTGTGTCGTTTTTTTGTGTTCACTTCCGTCTTCTTTTTCGCCTTTATCTTTCGTGTTTCACAACTGGTGATGGTCGGTTAATTTCGTCGTTGTCGCTCGACGTTAATCGTTCGTTACTTCGTAAATTTGGAAAATTCGAAAGTTATTTTGGAAAGTTATATTTTTTCACTTATATTTTTTCAATTTCATATTTTAATCTTTTTTTATTTTTTGATTTTTTATAATTTTTGACATCGATATTGTTCGAATTTATATTTTTTGAAATTGACATTTTTTAATTCTTACTATTTTAATTTTCATATTTTTGAATTTTTTATTTTTTGAATTTTAATTTTTGATTTTTATATTTTTGAATTTTAATATTTTTGGAATTTTATAGATTTTTGATTTAATATTTTTAATTTTTATATTTTTGATTTATATGTTTAGTGTTTATGATTTTGATTTTATTATTTGTTTACACTTTTTAGTGCAATGTTTCTTGTACGCCATTGATTTCGTCTTAACCTCTTCATCAATCGTCTTCGTTGTTTGTCTTACCATTTCGCCATTTTGATCGTCGACGTCTCGTCGGCTACGTCGTCCGTGTTTCTGTCGCTTCTTCATAGTATCTTCGTTCCCTTTTTTGTCGTCGGTCGTGGCTTTCGTTTTCTTTTTTTCGCCATCGTCTTACGTGTTAATCATCTTTGTTCGTCGTTAATATTGTCGTTTTGTCGCTCGACGTTGTTCGTTCGTTACGCATCGTCTTTTTTTGCCTTCATCTTCGTGTATTATCGTCGTTGTCCCGTCGTAATTTAATCGTTCTGTGTCTCTTGCTCCGTTCGTACTCATCAAAATTTGGAAAAATTTCGCATTCTATTTTTTTAATTATATATTTTCGATTTTTTTCAATTGTTTTTTGTCAAATTTTGGTAATTTCTGATTTTTATTTTTTTCAAAATAATTTTTTGAATTTTTTATATTTTTTGAAATTTTCATATGTTTGTGTTCTATAATTTTTGAAATTTTATATTTTTCGAAATTTTATCTTATTTTTGAATTTATTTTAATTTTTGTACCTTTTTGTGTGTTTTGTATTATTGTAATTTTATTTTTAAAAATATTATTGAATAATATATTGTCTAATTTAAATATTTTTAAAATTTTGAGAATTCATATTTTTGAAAATTTTGTGGTTTTTTGATTGTTATTTATTTCATTTTTCCATTTTTGTTTCTAATGTTTTCTTCGTTCCCTATTTGCGTGTGCTTTTGTTTATTTTATCGTCTTCCTTTCTGTCTCGACTCGACGGAAAGTCAGTAGACGGAAACATGGACGACGAACGAGGAAACGTTGAAACGACAAAACGACGGTCGACGAACGATGAAACGACAAACACGATCGACGAACCGAAACAAGACAAGCGAAAGACGATAGTCAAAGACGAAAAGACCAGGAACGAGGTGGAGAAAACGTAACATTTAAATATTCCAAATAACTAATTCATATAAAACTATACTCGAAAAAATAAAGAAAAAACTAATAAAAATATTCTAAACAAAATAAACTACATTAAAAAAAGCCTAAATGTTTCAAAATATATAAAAAAACCAATATAAAACAAACAAAAAATAATAATTTTATTTAATAAAATTCGAAAAACTAAACATATTGCAAAATACTTTACCAAAAATTCAACACGAAATTTATAAGGAAGTGCTTCGAACGACGACGAGACGCAGTGCGGTTACCATACTAAACCCAACGAAACTATCCAGCACAAGACGAGTCAGTCTTGAACCACCGATTACCGGCAAGCTAGAGAATATTGAAGGTTCAAATGCAGGGAAATCCGATACCAAGATCATACGGCTATCGAAAGTAACAAAGCACTTAGAAAAACATGTTATACGTTTTATTTTAGTCGTTTTATTCCAACACTTCATTTCGATTATACTATATGAATTGTTTGCTATCGTAGTGAAGTGCTAACGTGGCGGATTGCCGCGTATAGTTAGCGTTATGCTCCACTACACTGAGGACCTCAATTCCAGCACCAGTTACAAGAAAAAGGATACAAGAAATTAACTCAACGAAGAACATCAACCAACGCGAAAACGTGAGCAAACCTACAGATGCGACATCATACATGCTAAAATCTACTTGATAAATAACCAAGAAATGAATTGATGGAAATAGACTTGTAAACTCATCTCCCCCTTCGGTTTTACAGTAATTAATAATTAATTATACTACTACGTTTATTGTGTATGTTGTTGCTTTTTTGCTTGCATCGTGACATTTTCATATATTCCCTCGTAACAATGTAATAAATTTTAATTTCATATTTTTATAATCCGATTGAAAAGGACCCCAAATAAATTACCAATGGGAAATTTTCTTCACTTTTATTTCATTTCTTGTGTTCATTGTTACAGTAATTACTTATTATTTCAAAATTTTAAGTAGTTTATAAGATTCGTTAAATTAAAAAAATCTACTTATTTAAAATTCTAGATTGTTCGGGAAAAACAGAACCTCTGAGAATGTATAAAACATTAGATTTCCGTGATTTTCAATCAATTAATTTAGGAAATTAAACTAACAAGAAACTGCATAAATGGGTTGTCTGGAATTGTATCAATTTGGTATGCCCATTGACCTAAAGAAATATCTATATGGTTTAAAAATACGAAAGATGCCAAGCTACGAAAAACGAACGGAAACAAGAAGGAAAAACGAAAACTGAAAACTCGGGTATAGATGACTAAATTACAAGTTATATATTCATAAATTCGTAATATTGTAGAATACGGATTTGGTAAAAAACATGGGCATCGTCTTAACGAGAAGGCGTTTACACTTATGTAATCCACTAAATTTTATTACTTACAAATGCGTAATCTCGTCATTTACAAATGTACTATTAACATTTTTTCAGAAAAAAGTTTTTATTTTAGTAGTATACAATCACGTCATTTGATAGCAGACAGGCAGGCATATTGTTTGATCGTTCATGACGACGAATCGTTCGTTTCGACTCGTAACTTCATCTTTTCGTCTTTCGTCGTTCGTGTACGGGATGATTAAAATCGTCGCCGTACGAACGAACGACGGTATTTGTCTGAATATCGTCCGCTTCGACGTAGTGCGCTCCGTAGTTCGTTCTCGTCTCGTTTAGCATATTTTCCCATTTTTAAAGTATTTCGACAATGTTTTATGTGTTTCAAATTTATTGCAGTATTATACCTGTAGATTTTATAATGAATTAACTTCAAAAAAAATCTTTGTAATTAGGAACATTTAGACGGAAAATACAGACTCGATAATTTTTTTGGAATTTTATATTTGTAAACATAAAGTCTGTATATACTATATTTCCTATTTTTAAAATTTTTATATTTTTCCAAAAGTTTTCTTTTTCTGAATTATGTATAATATAGTATATGGTCTAAACTTCACATTCGAATTTCAAACATAGTTATGAGATCTAACCTTGCGTACCCATATAAAATGCTCGAATATCTGAGAGCGATACAAAGGCTCGAAATCAGATTCGTTCTTTTGCTCCGGGTTTATACGTCTTTCTTTTTCGGTCTTCGTTGCGATGATTGGTGTTGTGTCGATCGTCTTATCTCGTCACAGGGTATCAATGATAATGTAGCCGTATCGGTTGCTCTCATACACTTAAAGACTCGTTCGTTATATACGAATACGTTAATTAGATCTGACAGCAATCGTTTTGTTGGTATGATACGGCACGCTATCGACATTCGATTGTCATATCTTGATCGTCGTTTAGTTCGAGTACGTGTGACGAGATATACGTCCTTTTCGACGTTCGTTTCTTGATCCATCGGATAAAATTCGTCTACCCATTGTCGTCAAAGACCCAGTTATAAAAAATATAAAGACAATTCGATTCCGGATTTTATTGACGGTCGTTATTTTAGAATAGTTCTTTCGTCGTTGGGAGATTGTTAACTATAATAATCGTCTCGTACCGATACATTATCGGTTCGTTTACTATCTCATATTTTTTTAATAATTATTTTTAATCAATAATCTTTTATAAAATTTTTGAAATTGAATTATCATAGTATATTTTTCGATATTTTAAACATTATAATTTCCGAATTTTTATTAGTTGTTTCATATGATCACATATATTATATTTAATTAGCGTTGCATAAATATCAAAAACTTTTATATTTTTGTCTGGAATATTATCATGACTTTTTATTCATTATATATTAATTATATAATCTACTGTTTATTTACTCGTTTATAGTACAATTGTTTTGGCTGTTTTTTTCAGTTCTTCGTATAGTAAGCTAATTCAGCAGTGGTAGTCATATCGTTGATAAGTACATTCCTTCGAGATAATTCGCTGTTCGTCGTATTGATTGGAAAAATCACTTAGTATCGGTGCTCCCCATCACACTAACATCCTTGCTCGTACGTATAAATCTTTTGGATCGTACCAAATGATATAAACAGAAACTTCGTTTCTTGAATTAATATGCTTGTTAGGAACAGTTTTCTCTCGCGGAGCAAGAATTTTACTTAATTGACTGATCGAGCGTACGCTTTGTCTTTTCATCTTTTGATCTTTCGACGGTCGTTCGTCGCTCGTTCGTCGTTCGTTGTATAATTTCGAATTTTTAAAGGATGCTAAATGGTTATTACTTTTCGAAATAAATTTTTCAATTTTTTTAATTTTTACATTTGAATTTTTATATATTTATTTGATTTAATATTTTTCCAGATCTCTTTATATTTTTCTATTTTCTTTTTTATAATTTACGACAATTATTATCTGTCCGTCATTATAATTTTTCGAATTTTTAATTTTAGAATATTAATTATTGTTATTAATATATTAATTTTCGTTTCTCCTCTTTGTTCCTTAAGCTTTTTGGTCCATTTCGTATTCGCCTGTTCGTCCCTCGTTCTGTCAGAGTTCGCGTTTCACTCGAGTACGGTGTACAGATCGGCGCTACCATCGTTCGACGTTCGTCGTTTGGCTTCCATCGTCCGTCGCTTCTGGCGTTCGTTTGTTCATCTTTAGTCTTTGTCGTGCGTCGTTCGTTGTTCGTAGCTTTTTGTCTGATTCGTATGTATAAGCTAAACCTCTCGTCGTTCGTAGTCAGTGCGCAATAGGCATCATCGATATATATAGTTTATCCGAGTTTTTAAAGTTAATATCGAAGATGTAATAAAATACTCGATCTGATCGAATTTTTATATAACTCTAATTTACATTTCCATTTTTTAAATTATTAATGATATTTCAAATTTTATATTATCAATGGTTGTAATTTTTCTAATTATAATTATTAATATTTTATATTTTTCCAATTTTTTGATGTATTTTGAATTCAGTATGTGTTGGTATTTTGAATACTACAACGTAATTTGGTTTCGTCGCACTTTTAGTTTCCTAGTTCTATCCCGTCCGTTCGTCTATTGCCGTCGTCTTTCGTGCGATTTCATCTTGTTCTGCCGTAGTATGATTGCTCGTCATCGGCTCTGTTCACCGTTCCGTAAGTCGCAGTCGTTCAATGTCACATCGCGCACGTTCGTGAACGAACAACGTGGATCGTCCGGTAATCTTCGTTTGTCGTCTTCATCGTTACTGGTATTTACTCTTGCGGAGATCAGAAATCCTCGTCTTTCTGTATTCGGTCTTCCGTATTACGCTCTTTCCCTCTATTCGTCGTTCGACGTTTGTCAATTCGTTAGGCTTCCGGGACAGTTTACGTTCGTCTTTCGTCGTTTCGTTTGTGGTACGAGTGACTCGAAGAAGAAGAATTCAGTAACGAAAATATTTTTAACTTTTTAAAGTATTCGAATCATTTTTTTCGAAATTTTCATAATTGTGTCAAATATTCTTTATTTTTTACAAAACGTTCATCTTTGATTGTTTATATTGTTTCGAAAGTACAATTTGATCTAATTTATCATAAATTTTTGAATTTTTATATCTCTGTCATTATTTGATTTTTGAATATACTATATTTTTGGGAGTTATATTCAACTACTAATATACAGTCTAGTTTTTGTCCACTTTTGTTTTCTAGTTATCATCGTACGTCCTATTGCCGATAGATCATCGTTCGGAATTATGCGTCGTTCGGTGGTACCGCTCGTTTGTCGTTCGTCGTTCTTCCTACCTCGTTCTTGTCCCACTTCGTCGCTCGAGCTCCGTTTCTCGTCCGCACGTTGGTTCGTCGTGTCATTCGTTGTTCGGTCGCCATTCGTTTCGTCGTCTCCTCTTCACGTCGCTTTCTTTATGTGCGTCAGTTCTCCCAGTGGCGTAGCAGTCCTTAAGCACCTGGCCCGACGATACACCTGCCAAAACCGCAAAGCAAATGACACGTCCCAGAGGAAAACGTCACAGATATAGAAGCCCTAGAAACAAAAGTGACCAAAACTGATATTTAGTAGTTGATAACCAAAATATACTAATTCCAAAAAATCAAAAATAATGGAAAAAATATAAATCAAAAAAATTATAAAATTAGAAAAATTGTACTTTTACGAAAAATATAAAAAATTCAAAGTACTATGAATTTTGAAAAAACAGAATATTTGGTAAAATATAATTTCGAAAAAAATGCATTCGAATCTTTAAAAGTTGAAAATATTTACTGAACGACAAAACGAACGACCGAAAGACGAACCAAATGTGAACGACGAATGACAAACGTGCGAAACGACATAGAGGAAGACGGTAATACGGAAGACGAAACAGAAAACAGAGGACGCCAAGAGTAAATAACGACGAATGAAGAACAAACGAAGAACGACGATTCACCGAACGGCGATGTACGAAACGACGGACGACGAACGGTGAAGACGAACGACAATCAACTACAGAACAAGATGAAAACGAAAGGACCGACATGGCAATAGACGAACGACGATAGAACCTTAGAAACAAAAGTGGACAAAACCAAATATCTGGGAGTATTCAAATACCAAAAAATATAATTCAAAAATCAAAAAATGTTGGAAAAAATTATAAAAATTCAAAAAATTATAAAGATTTAGAAAAAATTTCTACACATTTGAAAATATAAAAATTTTTGAAATATTAAAAAATTTAAAAAAATCGAAAAATGTAAAAATTAGAAGTATATAAAAAATTCCGAAAAGTATTAACATTTCGAATAACTTAAAAAATTCGAAAAAATTAAACCGACCACGAACTACGAACGACCGAATGACTAAAGACGAACGACAAAAGACGAACAACGAACGACGAACAGACAAAAGACTAAAGAATGAACAACGAACGGGAAGAACGACGGACGATGGAAGCCAAACGACGAACGTCGAAACGATGGACGACGAACCCGACGACTGAAACGCGACAAAAAAGCGAAAGACGATAAGGCGGAAATACGAATGACAAAAGCTTCAGGAACAAAAGTGGAGAAAAAACGAAACAATTAATCAGTATTCTAATAACCAATAATATAAAATATTCTAAAAAATAAAAATTCGAAAAATATATATTTGATCGACAGATAGTAAAATTTCGAAAATTATAAAAAAGAGAAAAATAGAAAAATATAAAAAACGAAAAAAATGGAAAAAAAATATATAAAAAATTCAAAAATGTTAAAATTAAAAAAATTGAAAAAATTTAATAATTTCGAAAAGGTATAACCAATTAGAATTTCTTTTAAAAATTCGGAAAATTATAAACGAACGACGACGAGCGACGAACGACCGTCGAAAGACAAAAGATGAAAGACAAACGACGAACACAAGAACGGCGAAACGACGACACGAACGACGACGGCGACCGACGACGAACGAACGACGAGCGTGAGGATGGAGCCACCGAACAAGGACAAACGACTGAACAGCGAAAGAGGAAAGACAAACGAACAGACCACCACCCGAAACACGACGAAAACCGAAAAAAAACAGCAAACAAGACAAAACAAAAGGTAGAATAAAATTAAAAATTTTAAATCTGAAAGATCCAAAAATATAATAGTCCAAAAATATTAAGAATTGAAAAATATAAAAATCGGAAAATATGAAAATTCGAAAACTATGATAATTCAAAAATTTAAAAATTGAAAAATATTAAAGAACGACGAACGAAAGACGGCACGACCGAACAACAAACGACGAAAGACAAAAACGACGAACGAACGTCGAACTGCGACGAACAATTTGACGAACGAATGTCGAACGACGTCGAAAGACGAACAACGTCGAACTAC
>BOPP01000031.1:5969567-5987102 GCA_017312745.1 Gryllus bimaculatus
GACGAACAAGTGACAATCGAATGTCGAACGACGAACAACAAACGATGAGCGACAAACGACGATAAACGAACGGCGAAGGAAAACCGACGGACAACGAACGGCGAAAGACGAACGACAAACAACCATCGGAACAAGACGAAAAGAAAGACAACCGGCAAAAGACGAATGACGATTGTACCTAGAAGCAAATGTAGAATAAACCAAATATTTTAAAATTCAAAATAACCAAAAATATAATAATTCAAAAAAGAAAATATTGGAAAAATATTAAAATTTTAAAAATAGAAATATAGAAAAATTTAAAACATAAAAATCCAAAAAATTATATATTTCCAAATTATAAAAATTTGATAAATATAAAATAAAAAATATAAAAATTTGAAAAATAAAACATTCGAATACTTTAAAAATGCGAAAAATATAAACGAACGACGAACGAACTACGAGCGAACGTCGAAGGACGAATGACAAACGACGAACAACGAACGACGAAAGACGAAAGATGAAAGACGAACGAAGACCGATGAACGACAAACAATATGCCTCGCTTTCATCAAATTTGATGAAAACTACTAAAATAAAACTTATTTTCGAAAAAATGTTAATAGTACATTTGTAAATGAAATATCATTTGAATAATAAAACATTTAGTGATTAGCATAAGTGATAACGCTCTTTTTAAGACGATGCTCATGTTTTTACCAAATATTATAATATTAGAAATTTATGAATATATAATTTCAAATTTTATAACCGATTTTATTTTCATATTTATTGTAGCTGGCACTTCGTAATTTTTGTAAACCATATAGATATTTCTTAGGTCAATGGGCACCAATTGATACAATTCCAGAACAATCCATTTTTATGATTTTTTAGTTTATTTCCTAAATTAATTGATTAAAATACACGGAAAATCTAATGTTATACATTTCTCAGAGGTCTGTTTTTCCCGACACATCTAGAATTTTAAATAAAGTACGATTTTTTTAATTTAACGAATCTTTATAAACTACTTAAAATTTGAAATAATAAGTAATTACTGAACAGTGAAGAAGTAAACAATGAATAACAAGAAATGAAATAAAATGAAGAAAATTTTCCATTGGTAATTTATTTGGGGATCCTTTTCAAATCGATTATAAAAATATGATTAAAATATTATTACATTGTTACGAGGGAATATATGAAAATGTTATAGCAAAGCAAAAAAGCAACAACATACAAATAAAACCGTAGTTAGATAAATATTAATTATTAAAACGAAGGGGGAGATGAGTTTAAATTCTATTCAGTCAATTCATTTCTTGGTTATTATCAAGTAGATTTAGAGATAGATGATTAGGATGCATTTCCAGACGTTGGTGATCTTTTGAGTTAATTTCTTGTATCTTTTCTTGAACTGTTGCTGAATTGAGGTCTCAGTGTAGTGGAGCATACGTAACTTACGAAAATCCCACGTACATCAGACGATAGCAAACAATTCAAATAGAATCGAAATGAGTTGAAAAACGACTATAATAAAATTATAAATGTTTACAGTGGCTCTATTATAATGATTCCTGCATTTGAACCTTCAATATTCTCAGCCTTGCCGGTAACGTGGTTCACAGACTGCCGTCTTGTGCCGATAGGTTTCGTTAGGGTTACGTATGGTAAACACGGCCCGAGACTTTTGCGCGTGATAACTTATGGTGTATCTTTTTATTATAGAAGGCGTTGGAGTGGCTATATTTTATTAACCGCTACTGTATAGGTAAGTTTTGCAGTGTTTATCAAGCTCCTTATAGAAGGCAATAACCAGCAATGACGTATGAGTAAGAAAATAATATAATTTCTAAATGTGATTGTCTATTATTTAAAAAATGAAGATACTAATTTAACTGAAACTAAGCAATGAAAATTATTATTTTATTTTCTGTCTATGACAAAGATTAAAATTCTTGACTGTTTTGGTCTTTTTTAAAGACAGAAAATTCTTTAAATCTAACTGTTTTACATAAAAATACAATATGATTGCAATATTAAGGTGCACTTCTCCGTTCAGAAGTGGGGATGTAAGAATGTTACTTTTCTATATCGCATAGAAAAATGCAATCATGTATTTACATTTGTGTGAACAATTAACATTAAAATGCACTAGAGTGATTTCATATTTTAACCTATACGATGCACTCCCCGTCCAAACCTCCACAGATGTTGCAATTCAACATACAATTTCTGAAGAACTTTGTGCCTCGTCATGCCAGCATTAACACAATTTTCAATAAATGCGCCAAAATACTTTGTAGTAATAAATGTAATTATTACTGTGGGTTTTCATATTGTTTAATTAAACATTTCCTTCAGAAGATGATTTTGAAATTACTTTTGTAAATAAAGATTTTTTTAATAAATTACACATTTTTTTTATTATCAACTTATTGCATGCGATTCAAAAGCTGTCAGGGATGCATGGTTTATGACTGGATTCCCGAATAAAATTTCAATTTAAAAATTGTTGCCAACAATTGACACCCCAACTGATTCTGACTTATGAATGAGTGAAAATTAGAATATTATATCTGAGATTAGCCGCATACGTTTCAGTCTTTTAATATTTTAATTAAAGGTAACAGATGTTTGATTCATATTAATATGTGAGCTGCCTTACCAGGATCCACAGCGTGAAGTTGAGTCTGCATCATCGGTGACAGGAAACATTGACTTGATTTCATTTGAAATATTTGTTGAGTTCATTGGCCTAGCTCTTACATTGCTAAAGTATTTATTCGTAGGTTTCTTTATGAAATTTCTTCATATAGCATTATGACGGAGACACTTTATCCCTAATGAGAAGTTGAATTCTTACAGCTATAGTATTTTAGAAGTTGAATTTTTATAGCTATAGTCTTTTACAACTATAGTGTTATACATATTTATTCGAATGATCGTCAAAATAAGATCTCTAATAGTGTCATGGACAATTGTTTTAAATACACCAGTAGTTTTTGCACATTTGTGCGTGAAATTGTCAAAACATGAATTTGTTTGCTTGTCTACAGCAATGTGCTTGCAATACGTATTTTGTTTCGCACTATTTTGCATTATTATAAAATCTTAAAAATAAAATAAATATGTATAATTGAAATTTCGGTGTATAATTTTTAATTTCCTATTATGTTCAGTAAATATGATAATTGAAACTGTAAATAATGTGCAAGAGATGTGCATGAGCTCATTTGGACCCGAAGACCTTAAGAGGGAGTAAATAGTAGAGTAGGGGGGCAGCCGGGTTAAGTTAATTGTAGCATTATCATTTTTGTAAAACACAATAAATTATATTCGGGACAGAATTCAGAAGTGCCCCCTTCCAACGGCGCCTCTCCTCAACGATTCCGAATGGCGCGTCTGCTGGCAACGCATTGGTTTAAAATGAGGTATTCACGCGAGCGGCGTAGTCGCCCTGCTGTGGAGCTTCTTGGTGAACTCCCGCCACTAGCAGCGCAACTGCTACCTGCTACCGCGCCACCGCCAGTAAAAGACAGGTCTGAATGGAAGCCTTCACACTAGACCACTCAATCTGTATTTACTTGCTGGCGGCCTTTCGGCCAGTGGAGCCCACAACGCCGTGACCCCTCTCACCCGGACTGTGGTGCTGCATGCTGCATGTGAAGGGCTCCGCTGCTTCACGGTGGCGCCACCGAGTGGCTCCGTATGAAGGCTGTCTTAGTTATATTGGACTTAAAACTGTTATTCATAAGGAGCATAGCGAATCTATTAAGCAATGTTTTGAGCTGCAGAGTTAAAGCATTGTTTCATTTCTAGAAGATATTAACGCATTGTAATTCAACGCCTCTTTATATATTAGAAGAAGAATATCGAATGAATATGGACCATATTATTGTTACTAATTCGTAAAAAAATATGTTAATTTTTTAAACTAAGTAACATGTATTACAGATATACTCGTTTAAGTTGGTACATTTCAGACTTCGGTTTGTATTTCTTGGAGAGACATTTCTACACATACCTAAAACACGTATCCACTGCTATTTTAAGGGATTTAATTAACTTTATTTGCACCGCAACTATTGCGAGTATAGCGTACACCAGAACGGCTCAAACAGACGTCAAACTCGGCATACCCTGGCCTTGCACTTAAATGCCTGGAACCGGTTTGGTCTGCTGGTTGTTTAGTCATCAACACAGCCATGATACGATGGAGGTCGGGCGCTTTCCTCTCGCAGCTCGGAAAGGTGAGATGCAGCTTAAAGCTCTCAGCAGGTACTATTGCATTTGAGCAGCTCTAGTTAACAGTTGGTGCTGAAAAACAACGCCGGCATGTGCAACACGCACGTCACTCATAGTTCTCTTGAAGAGATGTATTATTTATCAGATCTAGAAAATTTCAATTTAAAAAAAATATTTTGTGAAAATCCTTTGTGTTTATGGGCAGTATGAGATAAATGTGAGAGATTGTTTTTGAGATAGTTTACTTTCTTTTCATTACACATTTACGTTGTAAAAAGATATTATAGTAATATCTTTTTACAAAGAAGTAAAATCTTTTTACAACGTTTTTATATATAGTATAGTATAGTAATTCTTCAGTGAAAAGTGTCAATGTTGACAGAAAACTGGTATTGAGTTTATCATATCAAAAAAGTGGATACATATTCTCGTAAAAATCGCACAGGTCCGATTTTGGTTGGATTATTTTTTCCGAGTCTCTACAACTACAATATTGAAGACAAACATTTTTTTTCTTATGAATGAGATCAACTCTTCCAAAATTTACCTTCATGTATCTCGTGTATCATTTTTCGAAAATACGAGTTGTTTCCACTTATTTTTGCTTAAAATAAAGGGAAATTTCGAAACAAGATCTCCTCAAAAACGGCTCAAATATTTTTCTTTGCTTTTTATTGGATAGTGCAACTTACACTTTTAAAAATGTCGCAAATGTGACATTTTTGCATTAAACTATCTGAATTTTTGAAAATTTCAAAAGTTAAAGAGTCGTGAAAAAGTGTGTGTTGCTGTAGTACCACTACTTTCTTAATACTTGTAAAATCTGTTCTCTAATACTAGAATTTGAAATAATGTTTATTATTAATTCTGAATTTTTGAAAATTGTATATGTTTAATTTTATTTTTAAAGCATTGGGAAGGGTGTGCTTACCTGTGAGACTAGTAGTGTAAGGGCAGAGTGAGTAGCGTGCTAAGCCTAAGAATCTTAGTTCAAACACCAGTGCAAATGATATTGATGGTTGAAACATTTTTGCAGGTTAGTGTAGCATTAAATATCGTATATCTTTTACAAATAATGTGAGAATGAATGTGCTGCTATACTACCACTACTTACATTTTGGGTAGAATTCAATCTGAGAATACAAACCCTGGTTCCAAGTGATGTTTTTCGAACATCAGAACGGACCTTCATTTAGCCGTTTATGAATACTGTTGTTTTTGGAATGTATTTATGACGCAAAAATTATCTCTTTTAAATTAGGAATACATTCAGAAAAAAAAAACATCTCCGGTTGTAAAACAACTGGAAAAGTAGAGCACCTCATCTCGTAGAGAGGCTTACTGAAAATAACCATGAAATACCAACTTTGTCAACAAATTTACAGATACATGACTGGCATAAATAACTGGTGTTATTTCCACGCTGTAATTAACTTCCAGTTTACCACAAAACAACACGTGATAGGAATAAAATGAAAACAAGGGGAACACACAATGGATAATACCACAAACCAACTACCGTGTTTCATTCATGATGTATGAAAAGACTGCAACACTTCTCCAGGTACTCAAACAGTGGGGCATAAAATGCGAGGAAAACCATCCGAGTCGCTTTGTTATTCCGAGCAAAACCAACTTGTTCAAACTGTTTGTTTGGCTTGCACGGCTCGTGGGATTGGGGGAGGATTGGTCAGGTTCAATAAGAGGAGCTGGCTGAGTGATTCACACAGTTTATTTCACAACGCTTATACAGTCTACAAGAGAAATACCTCGGGCATGCGACGTTTCGGAGCCAATTACCGGACCAAGGTACTCCTGGCAACACTGGTTCCGCTCGTCCCCGAGTATTAAATGTTGATGGGTTTGCGCTGAATATCCTGGCGGTAAGAAGCACAGGCAGGACTCTCAGGGCAGTTTCTGTTTCTCTTTGCAAAGTGGCAAGGGCTCTCTGCCTTTTCGTGATACATTTCGTCGTAACGGACTTAGACAATGCCCTGTCATACATGTTAGTGTTATGCATTTATATAGAAATTGATTAAACAACAGTCACATGATAACGATAATACAATGAAACTGCTTGAATTTGTAATGACACAACGCAAGAAGGCCTACTTCTATAAATGTTACACCTGAAAATATGTAAAACACATAACACGCTGTATGCAATACACATTGGTTAAACCATCAACAGAGGGTAGGTTTACAGAAAAGCAAAATTAGAGAAGCGGAAATTGCAATAGAAGGTTTTGATATTTTTAAGTTTAGTTATATAGTATTTTAATCATTTTTATATCCATTTCTTAGTCCACTTCCCAAAGTTTAGAGAAAGCATGTCAAATATCTCGATATCTTTTCAATATTTCTCTCCAGGAGAACCATCATAATATTATATACAATTTTAAAACAAAATAGTCATTTTTTTGAAATTTGAAAACATTTTTTTCAAAAACACCAGAACATTTGCCTTTGCTTACAAGATCAATAGCTTCAACTGGGCACTGAACCAAAGAGGAAAGAACACATGGAACACGAGGTTTCATGGAACGACAAATATGTACATGGGCGGCGTCTTCGCCTCAGTGTTCGGCAAAGTGTCACTGGCACTCGGCAGTTGGCGCAGCGCTGGCGGCGGAGGTTTTGGCGCTGGCGCTGGCGTTGGCGCTGGTGCTGGCGCCGGGGAGTGGTGCGCAACATCGGCGACGGCGGCGTCAAGACGAGGGCCGCCGCAGCAGCACCAACGGCACCAACAGGGCCGCCAGGGCACCAGCGCTCGGCGCGGCCGCAAGAGGCGCTGCTGCGACAAATGCAACGCGCGTGCGCAGTTTGTATCAGTAAGAACAACGTAAGGTGTTACGGAATAAATGTTACAAACTTCTACAGCATACACGGGGGTCGAAGATGATTAAGTTTCGTTAATGAATAAAGGTGTGTTGAGAAACTTTGTACATTGAATTTACTTCTCTTGCTTCAGATTGATAGGTAACCCATCATGAATTGGAGTTTGCAAGTACATGAAATATTTTTGTCTGCATCAGAACGTGAACTGACAAACGTTAGCATACGCTGAGTTGCCTACAAAACATAGGCAAACGACACATGGGTAACATTTTTCACTCCCTCCACACACACAATGCTGTAGCAAGCATATTTCTGAAAATTATTTTTGACCCCCTGTATGTTTCATTTCAACAGCAACTACATTCAATTCAATAGTTAGGTTTGATATACAACATCTAGGTGCTCGGGGTGCAGGAGAGAAGATGCAGGACACGATAAAAGAAGCAAATACAAAAGGAAGTTAAGAGGGTGTCACTGTATTAATCCACTAACATCAACACAAAAACTATTAATAATGCAAATATTTCTCTTTACTTAATAATTCAATTGCAATTATTTAGGTAAGGAAAAAGAAAAAAATGCTGGTCCAAAATAACATTATTTCTTCGCCTAAAAAACTGTAGTGGCAGCTGAAAATTTAAGTCTTCGTGTGTCAGAGAAAGATTTAGGGCCTCACTGACTGAGGACGACGAAAAATTACACATGTAAAATAAAATGCAATACACAATGCACATGTTAAATAGACATAAGAAAGAATATGGTTTTATATTAACATTTTAAAATGACAAATCATTTAATACTACATACAAAAAATAATTAAATATATTAATAGTTAAATAGAAATAATCTACAGCAAAAATATATTTTTTTCTTTTTTTGTGAAAAAGTATTCCTATTTACCCATCCATATGACTTTCACACGATTTTTGTGGTAACAGACGAATTTAACTATATTTTATAGTTCTTAGATAGTGAATTTTATATTTGGACAGGTGTCATAATGAATTATTTGGGGTCTCGAAATTTTTTGGGACTTAGGGCCTCAAAATGTGTAAATGCCCCCACGCATGGTGGGTCCTGGAATATGTTGCGCTCCATATGCATTTCATTTCCTATTTCAAAATGCGCACGGTGACAGGTATGTTTGTCGACGGTCGTTACTGACGCAATATATCTGATACCTCCCGGACCTACATTAATTACGAGGCTGCCATCGTACACTGTCGCTGTGACCTTTGAAACTGCAGATATATTGCATCTCTGAAAATAAATGGCAATAGATTAATAACGATCTGTTACTTGAATATTCTACTTGAAAATACAGTTAAATGCAGCAGTATTTCAAGTTCATAAGAAAACGTTGTACCTGTTAAAGTGTATTTCTTTAATTATTTTTATAAAAATAATGTTCATATATTTTTTATGTGTTAGTGCTTGCAACAGTTCTATAGTTCAAGCTATTCCACTGAGAATGAAACTCCATAAACAGTGTAAAAAAGTTTTGTATATGTATGATTTAATACAATTACTGTTCTTGCAAATCTTTGTGTGCAATTTAGCAAAAATACCTTAAGGACATTATGTTACACATCCAATATTAAATTCAATTGCGAGAGCAATATTGCATTGAAGTGCTGAGTGTTTATTTTTCTGAATACGTGAGGGATGATTTTTCTCGTTACTGTCGGTACACAGGTGTCTAGAAGCTCCCTTTGCAAACAAGTTACCGAGATTCTCTGTTAAAAATTGTCTTCGAGAATGTTGGGTCTAAAAGTCACTTCTTAGCGAGAAATTTAAGCTGCCCACCGCTGATGCCGCGGCTTTTCCTACAAAGTTGTGTGTTACCACGTTGCTTCGTGTTATCGGCGAAACTGTCGAGAAATTGTCTTTGGGGTAAGCATCACGTATCACCCACAATAGTTTAAAAGTATCGAGTGTTGTATGCATTATATTCAATCAATCTAAGAGAAACCGCACTGTCTTTGGTGGTGTGGCAGCCTGTGTTCTTTACAGGCCCAGAAATGACTTTCTGGGAGACAATTATGTTTTCGAAAACATTGGACCTACCATTCTTTATGAAACTGAACACAAAATCTGGGGTATTTTGTGTAAAGAGAGCTTCCGTTTACCCTATAGTTTAAACTTAAAAAAAATATTTTGATACAATTAAATCTATTAATATTAAATTACATTTTCTTGAAGAACGATTTTTACAAACGTGGTCCTGTAATTATTAAGTGTAAATAGCAAGCAATTAACAATGAAAACACTCATATAATCTCTTGTAGTATTGGGAGAATCCCAGTCCACAGTCGTGATTATGTTCTCATGAAGAAAAACAAAACAATTAATGTGAATTCTTTACTTGCAGTACAATATCCTTGATTGAAATTTTGTATTTTTAATTTTAAACATTGCCACCTACAAGAGCAGCTATAATTGATGAGCGCTGAATACATTTAAGGCATTTACATGATGCAGAGTCTACAATTACCAACAAAGTACGAATGAATTTTTGGTATTCCAAATATATATATATATAATATATTATATATATATATATATATATATATATAATATATATTATTGTATTATTGAATGGTAAAACGTTTTGATAAAATTGAAGTCAAATAGCACAAATGTTATATATATATTTCAATGAGGTGAAATTAGTTAAAATTCAATATATCGGTAGAATTGTAAGTACAAAAATTCTATTTTCCTACCAGACAAATGAAAAATAACCAAAATCTCCATGGAAGCTTCCTGCGTTTATAAAATACGAATTACTGTATATGAATATTATTACGGTATGTAATTGCAGGTATTTCATTCATCTAACGTAGTGAATTTCAATTTCATTGCTTACCAGTCAACATAGAATGCGTACTTTCTATACCACATAAATCGAACAAGAATGAGCAGAGCATACATCGGAGTTGGCATTTGATTAATCGCATTTTCGCTCTTCAGTTCGCACTTCCAGTTATGCGAGTATTGATATGAATGCCAATGAAATGCAAAATGCGGTACTTGATGTCAGGAATAGATATTTATAACGGAATATCTAATTAAATTAAATAATTGCTTATTAACGAGCGTTCATGCAGCACATTTATATATTAAAAAACTAAATATCTATTAATAAATGTCATTAATATGAGGAATGCCTACAATTACTTTAAAGGATTGTATGAGGGAGCTGAGTAAGTATGTATGCAATGCAGTTTTTCAAACATTATGCACATTTCTGTTTATTCATATTTAAATTCCGTTTCATGCATTTTTATTATTACTTAAAACAATAACATACCAATATTGGTAAGTTGTCAATACATTGCACTTTCAATTTCAACTCACTTGAAATATTATCTTTTAAGAGAAACATAACTAATTAAGGCAAGTCTTTTATTGAAGAACTAATGATAATAATAATCTTATAAGTTGTATTTAACATGCACGCGAAAAGCCATGAAAAATCGAAAAATACTGTACCGAAATAACAAAACTTCCGTCGAAAGCGCGAGTTAAAACTTGAAAAGCAATGTTTATCCTCAAGAGAGTTTATATGCATACTAGAGTATTTTAGTCGGGGCAAATTGCGTAATTCGTAATTAACCTGGATTAGCATTTATACAAGGGCCGTGGATGGCGACAGGAACGACCGCGCGTTGCGGTCACAAAAGTTGTGCGCGTTCGTCAGGGGGGGGGGCTGGGGTTGGAGGGGGGGCGTCGCTGCGACGAAGTACGCAAATACATATGTTCTTTATCATTCCAGAGAAAACCTCAAACACAGGTGGATATCTTTGGAATTGTGAATGTTACATCAGCGAGTTTAAATGATGTTTGTGATATGAGGTTTAAAGTTTCGTTTCCATAAACTTTTAAGTGTGATTTTAAACGTTGACGGTACAGTAAATAGTCGGGCAAATGTTTCATCAAAGGAGTCAGAAGCGAATCAATAGTAATCGACCAATACCAAGCAGGTAAAAGTGGAAATCAATTTTTACACTAAGCATGAAAACGGAATGCAATTGGTCTATGTCGACTTATCGTAATCCATCACTGCCTAGCAGCTACGTCGCTACATCACCCCGCCCATTTCTCCATCGAACTTCCATTTTAGACTTGTTCATCTCCTCTCCACCCTGTCAACGTCGAGCCGCTTCACCGTCTGAGTTAGCTCAGTTACCTCATCCGATGCCACATATTCGCCGACTGAGGAGGTAGATAAAAGGCTTAGGAAACTTTAGCCGCGGGATGCAGTCGGTATTCGACCCACGCTAAGAACCAGGGGCGGCCGGCTGAGGCGAGGAGTGCGTGTCAGCCATTTTGGTCTTTAGGTCTGCGAGTGTAAGACATATTGAAGCCTGGTGGCCCTTCCCTGCTGGAACGTGATGTCAGGGGAACGTGGGGTTTTTCCCTTCACGTATCTCCTTCAAAGGGACACCGCCTCTGATGAGACCATCCCTAAGCTCCCGACCGGTCTTCCGGCATGTGTGTTAGTACTTACTGCATGTAAGTGCGTGTAAGTAAGGGGCGAGGATAGACAAAGAAAGGGAAAGGTAAGATCACGCGCGCTTCGCGGCCCGTTTGTTGGGCATTCGCCTGATAATTAAAGATGTTGTCATTGCCAACAATATTATTTAATTCAATAGCAGCTTTCGATGGCTTAGCCATCATCATCAGTTGTCTGATACAAGAAGAAAAAAACAACAAAAAAACAAACCATTAAAACGTGAATTAACAACAAGATTATGATAAAGGTTACAAATAATTTACAAATTTTTTGGAAAATATATTTGACAACGAGAGAAAGAAAAAGTGGGGGGGTTAAGCCATTAATACTAAAGAAAAGCAAATGAAAATAGAAATAGGACACGTAAAAATTATTTTTATACAGAAAAATTATTGCATTAAAAAATATTGTTGGCAATGAAAACATCTTTAATTATTTTAAAAATGCCAAAGATATCACACCACAACACCTACATTCGTCTGATACCGACAGGAGAAAACACTCGATTAAAAATGCTGGCTGCTATAATTACCTCAAGACACTTGCTCAATTCGACCCAGAAATGTAACCAGTGTCATACCATATATCTCAGATGACAGGGTGGAGTGGAGTGGCACGACGCTCACAGGGTGAAATGGACGTTTGGTGGAGAAAGGGGTTGGAGGATGTAGCGTGATAGTTGCTAAGCAGTGTTGGTTTACTAGAAAGACAGGTAGAAAGAGTGGTGGAAGTTGAAAAAAAAGGAGAACAGAGCTCGGAAAAAAATATCTTGTGATTCCTAGGTGTCACTCTTGCCAGACCCCTGGCCCTCTGGTTCCGTTACTACTTAACTTACGCAGTTTCAGACAGTCACGTTGCCATCGCCGGAAACGCATATTAGTAGTCAAAGAAATATTGAAGAAATAATTTGGTCTTTGGAAATGTTGCAAACTATCAATGGCAGATCATCTTCAGACCTTCGATACGTACGTTTTGTTCATGCTGAAAACTGTCGATAATGGTCTTGATATCACCCGTGCCTTCATAGCTCGTGTTAAATTCTTTGAATGATGAGTGAGAAACATCCGTAATCATACTTGCCTTATGTCTTTCTGATAGGTATGCAATTTGGCAAGTGTATGTGTGTGCGACATCTGCATGGATAAGCAAAATGAAATTTAAAAAATGGAGGTAAGAGATCGAGGAGCACGGAAGTTCAAAAACAAAAAACAAAAAACAAAACAAAAAAAAAACACGTCATTTGTCATAGCGGAACTGAAAAGGCGGTTGGAGTTAGTATGCCGTAATTTGAAGAAAGATAAGGACGAGTGGTTGGTTCATTTACTAAATTAATAGTGATTGCGGAGGCGTCAACTACTAAGGTCATTAGTCCCGTTAGTGTAGTTCATGCCGTGATCTTCCCCCGCTTGGTGGTGAGATCCAGCGTCGGCCGACACGTCTGTTGGCAAGGGGTTTCCCTAACAAGGTATCTCCCAACATCAGAGCAGGACGACGTCTAAGCTCCCGACTGGTCTCTCGGCATGTGTGGTAGTGTCGAGCATGAGTAAGAGAGTTAGTAACGGGTAAGGTTAGAAAAGGTAGAGGAAGGGAAGATCGCGCGCGGTCCGTGACCCGTCTGTTAGGGCACTTCTTAAGAATTCACTCGGTGTTCAACGGAGAAACCACGAAAAAGTACCGATCAGAGCAGCCGGCCGCTAGAATTCTCCTCCAGACGTCTGAACTCACCCTAGCTATGTAGCCAGTACCGAAAATCCTACCACCGTCGGGACTCGAAGTCTAGGACCTCCCGGTCAGAAGCACAGCAGTGACATCAATTGGTGCCTCGAGTTAACCGGTTAGGGTGAACCGTTAAACTGGTTGGGATGAATCAGTAGTTGCGACGGTGGCTGGGGCTGCACGCTGATCCCCTGGCAGGTAAGAGCAGGGTCGAGACGAGTTAGCCGCGAGTTGTCTGCGTGGCAGTCGCAGGGTGGGGGTGGGTTATTAACCGGGAGGGCGGGGGAGGGGGCTCGGATTGCGGCTTGGGCGGTGACAGCGCGGCTGCGCGGCCGATGGAATAAGCTCAGAGCCGAGAAGAGGACCACTGTGCGAAAGTAGATTACATATTCATGGAGGGTTTTACCTCCACTTGACTTCCAGCCGACGGCCGCGTGTCCCGCTATTAACAGGGCGGTCGTCCGGTGAGCTTCCCGCCGGCTGTTAGCGGAAGCGTTGAGGCCAATTCGAAACAACGACTGGCGCGTTGGCGAGCTCTGGCGCGAAGGAATGCTCAGCGTACTTTCATTGCATCGTCGACGGCGCACACAACGTTACGATAAATTATACGATGCTTGTCAGAATAGTTACTTTATTTCGTTATGTGGAGTATGTAGTGCTCTAATCGGTTTCATAAATTTTTCATTTGGATCGTAAACGGATTGTAGCGTTTGCGTAATACTTCCTCTTCAGGGAGGCAAGTCAAGGAAAAAGGAGCGGACTGCGAAATATTGTAAGATATAGTTTTTCATTAATGCTTTTTTTTGTGATACACACGTCCAGACTTACGTTTTGAAAGGAGGGAGAAAGAATGTTTATTAGAGGGTAATTAAACTTGGAGAAATCATCTGCGAACAATTACATTCAGCAGTTAGATGCAAAAGAATACCGTGGAAAGGAAGAAATCATCTTGCACTCTTCATAATATCACAACACGATAACATTGGGAGTTTCCCACTGACTATCGTGAAAACCGAAACGGTTCAGTCAGAATAAAAGTTTTAATTAATGACCAGAACTAATAAAAGCAAAGAAGAGTTTCTTGCGTGATGCCAGTGGGCTTCTGAGTAGAAAAGCGAGAGCATCTGCGATAATCTTGAACCCAAAATGGAACATGAAATACTTCTCTCGACCCACAATTGCAGTAGTTTACTTATTTTGAGAAGGAAGTGACTTCAAGAGCATTTTTGTTGACGTATGTAATTTCATATTTCTCGTGGATACCTCTGCATCATCAGATGAACCCAAATGGTTTTTGAAAGTACGACTTTTGCTATATTTTTCATTGACGAAAGACTGTTAATTTGTTATATGTTATTATGTATAAAAATGTTTTTTAACAAATGTATGGTTAAATCAACGACTTTTAAAAATAGAATATAAGATTTATTCGTTAAATGACACAGGTGTATTTAAGTTGCGAAAGACACAAAAACACCTTTTAGAAATTACATTTTTAACAATTTCTTTTGAATGACGTTTTGCATGAGTACAAAATTATGGTGCATCAAATTTGCTTTACCGAAGATCAAAGAATCTCTCGACAAAAAACGTTTTCACAAAAAATATTTACCATGAACCACCGGTTGCGTCGTGAATAGTCAAAACCGAAATTAATAGAAGTTTTTCACGAGAAATTTTCGAAATGAAACGCGCATATTCGAAGGCAGACATCCAAGGCAGATCCTTCTTTTCCGGTTTTCGTGAAATAACTTAAACGTTCTCATTACGCCGAGCGAAATGCGAAAGGCGACTTAGGCTGGGCGGATAATTAAATTGTAATTTATAGCCGCGGTGCTTTCCCAGAGCAGTCTGAAGCAATCATCTTTGCTTCCTGTGCAGCGCGCAGCGTGCAGCGCCGTTCTTAAGTCGGAAATCCTCTTACCCGCACCTGAACGGAAGCGAGGTGCACTGTCCCAAGAGCCTCTCTCCCCCCTCCCCTCCTTCCCCACTCCCCTTCACCTCCTGTTTCTTTCTGGCTCCTCACACCACCGTTCCGGCATTAGCACTGCCGAGTAATGCGACGATATTACGAAATGATTTCGCTGAAGACGGTGCAAGTAAAGTGGGAGCCGTATCTGCCAGAGAGAGAGAGAGAGAGAGAGAGAGAGAGAGAGAGAGAGAGAGAGAGAGAGGATACAGAAGAAAGGAATTGTAAGCTGATTTTTGTTAATACACACGCCCAGGCTTACGAGCCCGCTTGACGCCTGTGGGGACGGTGAAAATGGAACGAGGAGGGGACGAGAGAGAGAGAGAGAAAGAGAGAGAGAGAAAGAGAGAGAGAGAGAGAGAAAGAGAGAGAGAGAAAGAAAGAGAGAGAGAAAGAAAAAAAAGTGTAGCTTTGAAAGGAGGTAGAGAGAATGTTTCGTTCTTTGAGTCAATAATCTGTTTTGTAAAGGAGGAATTTCGTCGAGTGAAAATGGTGTGGCGGAGGCTACGTGAGGGGTTTGTTGGAATATTTTACATGTGATTCTCAAAATTTCGCTGATTTGTGTATACATCAAAGGCGATTCCAGGGACTTTTGAAGGCAAAGCGTCCTATTTGCGAGAATAATCCGAAACAAATACATAGGGACTACATCTTATATATTCCTACTTTAGATGAATATTCCTACTTCAGATGAATATTCCTACTATTGATGAATAAAGTTAGTTTTTAATTATTATAATAATAAGTAAAGAACAGAACGTTGTAATTTCAGTTGTGAAGTTTCATTATATTTGTCTGTTTTAAAGATCTGTGATAAAGAATATCTGTGAACAGTAAAAATAATTATTATAGCACTCGAACGGAATATAGAAATTATGATATACAAGGTTATCGAAGAAACTGTCTGTCTGTACTTGGTGCGACAGTATGCGAATGGTCCAGGTCCTACCAGCAGCGTCCTGGCATCGCAGCCATGAGTTTACGAGGTACGCGTGGTTAGCACGAAGATCAACCTATGCCGAATTCTGAACTTTTCAACCTGCGAAGTGAGTTTTCTCATCGTCACACATCATCATATACTGAGTCATTGCATGGAAAACGCTCACTATAACCGTACCCAACCAGAAATCGAACCCGGGGTCGAGTCAGGGAAAGCGAGCACGCTGACCAATGAAGCTAAACCGTGGGGCATATCTGGTAGTGAGCGGGAGATGGTTTTGTTTAGGTTGTCATTGCTTATAGCGTATAGAACAATATTTTTTATATCAAGGAAACATCATTAAAAAATGTTAACTAATCGTACTACTCTAAGTCCGAAATTGAATTTCGATTAATCACGTGAGCTGTCTCCGAATAAGCTTCATTTAACGTGCAAAAACTACCCAAACGTTGTAAAATTTACACCAAGAATCTCTGCCATAGGAGGGAAATAAGCTCTTGTTTAGGCTGTCATTGCTTAGAGGGTATAGAACAATGATTTTTATATCAAAACTATTTTTATTAAAATCGCAGCGACATGTTGGACAGACAAAACAGTTCTTTGCCAATTTTGATACCAGGAATGGTATAAGGAATCTCTTATATCTTTTAATTTGTAGCATCCATATTGCAGAATTGTCATCAAAGAATAAGCAGATACGTGTGTATAAGAAAATCTATTAGCAAGGAGTCTAGTCCAAACCCACAATCTTTTACGATTTGTAAGTTTTCAAGAAAAATGACAGGAAAATTATCAAAGAGGAAGAAATATTTCTATGGTGATGGATCATCCTACGATTAGTACACCGCTCTAGCCACAATTTCGAAACAAAATTTCTTGAATTAGCAGAAGGTAAATAACACAGAAATGTTTCAGAACAAAAATACAATACAGCAGCATATAATCATATATATATATATATATATATATATATATATATATATATATATATACATATATATTTCAGCAATAATTAAAAAACATTCTAATTCACAATGAAAAGAAAAACTTCCGCTTCATTTATAATCACATATTCTACGCATGTAAAATATTACAATTTAAATTTGAAATTGCTACAAGGTGAATCCACAAAGTAAATTTCTCTAATAATCCACAAAAGAAAAAATGCATTTTTATGGAAAACATATTGTAGCAGATATAGCACTGTTTTACTATTTTTTGACATAATTACTAACAGAACTGAGATTTTTGTTCATTTGTGTGGAATCAATATTTGTATCTCTAGTTGGAGAAGTCCCGGACTGGGCTAAGGCTAAATGC
>BOPP01000031.1:5992421-6028413 GCA_017312745.1 Gryllus bimaculatus
TCAGAGCGGATTTTCTTCGAGGTTTATTTTAACTATTTTATTTCTGGCGCGGCGTCCCGCCGTTTCCTTCCAGTGCTTGGCAGCAAGATAACAGGCAATTCTAGAAAGATTAGTAAATCAATTTGGACGTTATAAGTTTGCGTAATATAAATTCAAGTATGCATTCAGCAGCGCGTAGGTGCAGTATTTTCACGGACGTTTGCAGTAGGGACTTGAACAGGGCAGGTTTTCACTGTCCGAGTGTGCCTATTAGACGAACTCTCTGGAATGTGAAGTAAATAGGCAATATACCATGATAATAAGAAGGCAGGCGGCGCGGACGGCATGCCGTTAAATTATTTCGTGTGGCAAATAGACCCCAAAGGTATTATGAAGTTATTTAATGCAATTGCTGATTCGGCTCGTATCCAGAACGTGGGTACAGCTATCCTCCGACACGTCATATGGCGACTACTTACTGTATCTACGGCGAATTCTTTAGTTCATCGTATGTCACGATGATGCAGTAATATATATGTGGTTTATTAAGTTGGATTATTTATTTGTGCAATGTAATGTGATTTTCCTCATATTCAAGGAGATTATTGTCAAAAGCCGCCTTGCGAAAATGAGGCGTCAAAATCGTTACATTGCTGTGAACACTTTTCAGGTTTTTCAACGTCAAAAGTAATTTGTTAGACGCAAAGTGTGAAAGTGGCTTTAGATTGTACTATCTTAGTCTAAAAACTTCGATTTATAGAGGAAGTATTACTGCATGTAATTAAGTACAATGGTCAATGAGTTGAGTGTTTATAACATTCCTTTCAATAAAACTGACCATCTTCAGTGCGAAGTCGCAGAGACAACCATTCTTTTTTCATAATTTACTTTTTTCAATGTCAAACATAATGTCAAACTTTCAAGTTACGTTGTGAGTCACAAAGCTTTGTGTTATCTCTTTTTATCACTGTAGGTCTGTACACAGAATGCAGTCCTGTATAGCGATTCCGTCTACAGGTTTGCGCCTGTTTCGGTAATTTTGAATCCTTCATTGAATAGAATATCATAATAATATATAATATATATATATATAAACAATATCACTGTAAGATAATGCGGCTACATGCATAAAAGACCAGAATTCAAATTATAGTATACTTTTAGTTTACCGAGATACTTTCCCAATGTTCCAAGTATTGTATATCACGGCATTGAATTCCAGTTCCTTTCATGCGTTCCCTCTGTCCTGAAGCCCCAGTGAGCGGGAGCATGAATTTCGCAGGGCTGCGGATCGCTTTTCTGAATGCCTACCCCCGGTGTTCTCTGTGTTTGCCTCGCTTCGGTTAGGTGCGGTGTCGCAGGAGAGGTCCAGCGGATCATTTTTTCGGGAGTGTTATATTTGTTACTATGATTTATGTATATATGTATTTGTTATTTATTTTGTTATTTTTAGGATTTCAATGACTTTTTTGGTTGCTCAAATTTTTGAGAGGTGGTATTCGAAGGAAGACGGAAATGTGAAAAAAGATGTTATATACTACTATTAAGAAGTTTGCTCCGGTCTGTAATGTGTTTAGTTCATCTTAGTTGATATCCGTTGGAAATGTTGTGATTGGAAAGTGATGACGCTTTAACGATGTAGTGGCTTGCGTGTCGCAAGTCCTGCTGCTTCCGACGGGCCTGGTCAACGCCGCGGGCATGGCGTGCCGCCCGGTGACGAGGGGTACAACGGCGCGGTGTTGACGAAGGCGCAAGGGACGTGGGGTGAGGTTGTTTCGTAATTTCCCTTTTACGTCGCTCCTATTCGTCGATTTGCTGATTGTCACGGCGTTCATTCAGGAAGATGTGGGCATCGCCGGTAACAGTCACATTTTTTGATTTGTTTTGAGTTTGGACTTATTTCCAATTCGGGTTTTTGCTAGTTTTAAAGGTTCTCTATCCTTAGCGTAAATTCTATTTTAAAGGCGTCAAATCCCGTTTACAGATCGAAATTGAACCATATTAGAAGTTTACGTGTAAAGTAAATTTTAAATTATTTGGGGTGCTGACACGTTGTGGCTACAAATTTTTAGGGTGTCGGGACATTTAGCCTTAAGTCGTGTTGACAGCCCTTCATCTCCTGCGTTGTGTGTGATCGTTATCTGCTGACGTTGAATCTTGGGAGTAATAAAAGATTGAACGCTAGGGTGAGAGTCGGTTTAGAGCAAAGGTATTTGTTCGGTTGCAATAACTCTACAGCGGCATTTTCGCAGGGAGGCACTTAATCACCCATCTTTATGTTGATGCTGATGTCGAAATGTTACGAACTGTACCAACTTGTTTGTATTGTGAAATGAAGTTTGTGATTGACTAAGGAACCTTATCTTTGGTGTGCGCAACGTCAACGATCTTTTCATTACGTTAATACAAAGAAATGTGCGTAGTCTACGAGTTGTAGAAGTAAGTTGATATGCAAGAATAATTTAATGTTGAATTGAACAGTTGTTTACGTGGGTTGAGACTTTCTGTACCAATACTTGGAAGAAGGTCTTAAGTGATTGGGATTGTGGGTTTACATCCTCTCCTTGATCCAATGTTATTATTCTTTCTTTCGTGATTATGATGTGGGGTCAAAGAACGAATAACGAATTTCACGGCGTTATACGTCTTTTGTAGATATAACACAGTTGCATAAGCTAATTAATTAAGATTGTTGGGCTTCCATTAGCTTTTTGAATGTTGCGTTTAGATACAACAATGAGATGTGGCGCTGTCGAGTGTGGCATACAGACGTGAGTGAGAAAAGAGACGGTTCTGTGAGGCGGTAGACGTGGTTAAGAGAGCTATGACTCAGTCGCGAAAGATCCCCACTGTCAAAGGGCAGTGGCTGGCGCTGTGTTGTGATGAAGAAGAGGGACAATTTTCACTTTCGTTAAGAGTGGTGGGGGGGGAGGCGTTGTCTGGGGAGGGAAGGCGTTGGCTTGGGAAGGAGGCGTTTGTTCTGTATGCAGGATGCCGTTGTCTGTGCATGAAGGGAGGCGTTGTCTGTGGGAAGGGAGGCGGGTGTCGAGGTTGGGAGGCATTGCTGTTGAGGAAGGGTCTGGTTAGGGCTTTGTTTGATGACGGCGACTCCTTCTTATCAAGAGGGTGTTCGTGGGAAGGAGGCTTCTAACCGTGATGGTCCCGGAGTGTGGGGGAAAGAGAGCCGTGGACGCGCTATCTGGTAACAGGATGGGTATATTGGTTGCTGTTAGGCGGTGAGGCGGGGAGGCAAGAGCACTCAACGGTAGGGCTGTTAGAGCGGTGGCAGCGCTGCGCAGCTGCTGCGTTGTTGGCGTGCGCCAGGCGCGCAGAGGCACGCGCCTACCAGCTGCGCTCGGCCACCACGTTCGCGCGCAGAGGCAGAGTTGGGAAGGAGTGTGGGGAGGGGTTAGTGTGGGAAGGGGGTGTGGGGAGGAGTGTTGGGGAAGGAGTGTGGGGAGGGAAGTTTGAGGAAGGGCGTGTTGGGGGAAGGAGTGTGGCGGAGGTTGTGGGGTAAGGAGTGTGGGAGGGTGTGGGGAAGGGAGTTGTAGGGAGAGTGTGGGGAAGAGAGTGTGGGAAGAGAGTGTGGCGGAAGAGGAGTGTGTGAGAGGTGATGTGGGAAGAACGTTTGGGAAGAGAGTATTGTGAGAGGTGTGGAGGGGTGTGGGTGGTGTGGGGAGAGGTGTGGGGAAGAGAGTGTGGGGGAAGGATGTGGGACTGGGCAGGGCTATACGCTTGTTGGAGGCGGTGGCTGGCGCTGCGCAGCTGCTGGTTGGTTGGCGTTGCGCCAGGCGCGCAAGATGCACGCGCTCCAGTGCGCTCGCCACCTCCGCTCGCAGCGCGAGGAGTGTGGGGATGGAGTGTGGGGGGATGTGGATGGAGTTGGTGGGAAAGTGTGCGGGGGAGGCATCCCGCGTTAGGTGCGGCCGCGTGTGCCGCTGCTGTGTTGGCGTGGCCGGGCGCGGCAGCGCTCAGGTGTGTGGGGCAGAGTCGGCTTAGGGAGCCGTGTGGGGAAGAGAGTGTGGGAAGAGATGTGTGGGGGTGTTAGGAACCGCGGTTGGGAAGCGAGTGTGGAGAGAGATGTGGGGGAAGTGGGGATTGTATGGTGGGGAAAGGAGTGTGGGAGAAGGTAGAGGGAGGTACTCACCGCTGTTGGGCGTGGCTGGCGCCTGCCGCAGCTGCTGTTGTTGGCGTTGCGCCGAGCGCGCGCCAGGACCACGCGGCTCCAGTGGCGCTCCACGCCCGCCTCGGCGCGACAGTCGACGCGCGCAGGGCTGCCCTGAAGGCGGGCTCCGCACGAGCGCATGCCCAGGAGGTCGTGTGCAGCCCGCGCTCGTCACGGTGTGCTGCCGGCGCGGCGCTGGTCCTGCAGCCAGGCCGCCCTGCGCAAGCAGCCGACGCGCGGCGAATGTTGCTTTTCGAAAGAGAATTACCGGCTCATTGGATAGTTCATAGTGGTGTTAGTAGGAAACCTTCGAGAGGACGTTTACTCTTTATTAGGAGATAGTTTCTTTGTGTTTTCAGGGAACGACCGCTAAACAAACGCTAGTAGAATATTTTCCACGTTCAAAATTTAAAATTCAAAAATCCGTTAGAACGTGTGTGGAAGTAGCTGTTGAAATTTCAATGCTCCAGATTGTGGTATGGGCCGCGTGTTCCCAAATTAGCTTGTTATATCTCTCAATGATATTTGTTAACCATGTTTAAAAATTGCACTTTTAAATTGACATACGTTTTCCGGAATTATATAGTTTCTTACCATCTTTCTAATTAAAGTAAAAACATCGGATCTGCAAGATTCGAGAAGAATACCTATACCTGTATTGTTATGTTCCGTTGTAAAGACGTATTAAGAAAAGGTGCCTGTCGAGGGGTGACCGGTGTAGTTTACGTATCTATGGAAGAAGTTGTTCATCAAAAATAAAGGTAAACGTAGCATTTTTTCGACGAGAACGCTCGTAATTTCTGAAAATAAATATTTTTTTTTGCTATTGCTTATAATTTGTTTGGGACAAAAAGCCACGCGTGGTGAAATTTCTTATTAACGCAAAAAACAACATATTGGTGCTTGAATAAATTCGTTTTTAAAAGTAATTTTCAAAGTAACACAATGTGTACTTGGAAAATAAAATCGATTTCAAAGTCATTGTCAAGTTTTTTTGCGTCTGTTGATCTGTCGTGATCCCAAACTTAATTATAGAGAGGTTTATTCATTCCTCAGAATATTTTTTGATTAATATTTATATCTCAGTAATTTTTGTGAATTGAATTAGACTGTATCTGTTTTTCTTGTACTTACACATGTTTGACGCAAAAGATCAAAGAAAGGTCTGAAGATATGCTATAAGAATGAAAATGAAGTTTACACCCGATTTTCTTCCTGAATCTGGAAGAAAAAAAAAATATTTGCATTGTGTTTGTTATAATATTAATTTAGTATTTGGTAATATGGATTAACGTTCTATAGCGTCAGATAAGGTTAGAGATTTGATTCCACCACACTGAATAACCCTATTTAATAACTTTTCACCTGGATGCAGGAAACGTGTAAACGCGGGCGGCATCGGGGATGAGCGAGGTTGGAAATTTTGGCTGTGTAGGAAGCGGTGACCGAAACCTACAGTTGAAGCGCGACCGACAAAGTTCTCGATGAGCATACACCCAGAGGGAGCTCGGAAGGCTACTTTGTCCCATGCTGGGGCCGGACAGGGTCCAGAGCTGCAAAGTACGTGCGGGCCTCTTCCGTTGCAGGCTAGCTCGGAGAGCGGCGCTGGTGTTGATGGGCTTTTTACTTTCGGTCGCTACTAGTAAGATAGGAAAAGTATGTAATGTGAGCCGGAAACGGTGAATTTTCGGCAGAAACTCTTATTCTAGAAAGCCTGGTACTAAAAGTGGATGATAAATCTAGGTTGTAAGATTTAGAAACAATCTTCAACAGTGTTAGCCAAGAATACATGTTTTTATGGTCTTGATACCAAAAATCGAATTGAAGTAAAAACGCCTTCTGTCCGCCGGTCTGAGACACACTGTGTAAGGCCTAAACGTTTAGCCGATTTTTTCCAAAAACTTGATGATTCCCGAATCGATCTGGTTTGATGTCGCGAGCGCCTTAAATTGAAAAGATTTTTGGTTTGGGGTACATTAAATGTATCCATGTGAACATTTTCAAAATTTCAATTAAATTGCTATATGTTTTTTGATAAATTGTTGCTTGAGATGATAAAGGACGTTTAAGAAAATTTAGTGGAAGATCTCACTTCGTTGAACTTAAATTGCAAAAATTGCCAATTTTCGCGGTCGTTACTATGGCTACAATTTTGAAGATTAAAGATTTCTTCCCTTAGCTATATTGTTGATTAAATATAGGTTTTGAAATAAGGTCAGGTATAATTTTTTTGAAGTTTGAGTGTTTCGCGTTAATTTTGCGTGAAATATCGCGGTGAGAAATTCGTGTTATTGTTTAGACATCCTGTTCTTACTCCTTTGAAATTATTTTCAGATTACATATATGGACCTGTTGGGTTCCTTTATTTACTATTTATGTTAAAATGAAGTCAATTTATAAATGTGATCCATTTTTTGCCACGGTTATTGAATCTGTTTTCCTTGTTTAGTTATTTACTTTGTGTATGTTGTTGATCTCTCGTTTTTCCATTTAAACATCCCAGTAAGCCCAGTTTTACGCTGTCCTGAGTTAAACATGTAAATAACTGGAAGTTCATCTACGTTCAATTAATAGATTTATTCAGATAGCCGGCTTTCGTCGCTTTGCCGTCGTCATCAGTCTCGACTAGTGTGATGAAGGTCGGAGGCACTGCTAGTAAGTTGTTTAGTAGTCGGAAGGATCTAGGAAGATGAGAATATGACTTTCATATTTCTCCATTGTAAACAGATACAACCAATACCTCCATAACTTCTCTCATTTACTGAAGGATAAATTCAAACAATAAATTAGTTTTTCGGGTGTTAATAAAAAAGTGAAAATAAAATTTAATAACTGTGCTTTCAATATGAAATCGCTATGTCCTTGTCAATGTTTAAACCTTCTATGCGGAATACCAGCTCTTTGAGCGAAATATGAATTTATTTTGCTAGTACGAACGGTTGGTCACAAGGTCAATAGTCGAAGTGTGCAATCCTGCGAGCAGAGAGACAAAATTTTATTTCGTGAGGCGTAACACGCTTTTTAGAAACCTTTCTGCTTTTATTAAAGTTAGTCCTAGTTATTTATTGTGTAACTGTAAAAGTTTCAGTCGTAGCCGCGCGATCACACCCGCAGAATGGTCTACTTTTAGCCCAAGTGGACTTTGCTGTTTGTTGGCGTGCGCCAGGCGCGCAGAGGCCACGCGCTCCCAGCTGTGGGGAAGAGAGTGTGGGGAAGAGAGTGTAGGAAGAGAGTGTGGGGAAGAGAGTGGGGAAGAGAGTGTGGGGAAGAGAGTGTGGGGAAGGGTGTGTGGGAAAGAGAGTGTGGGGAAGAGAGTGGGGAAGAGAGTGTGGGGAACGGTGCGTGGGAAAGAGAGTGTGGGGAAGAGAGTGTAGGGAAGAGAGTGTAGGGAAGGGAGGGCTACTCACCGCTGTTGAGCCGGTGGCTGGCGCTGCGCAGCTGCTGGTTGTTGGCGTGCGCCAGGCGCGCAGAGACCACGCGCTCCCAGCTGCGCTCGCCCACCGCCGCCTCGCAGCGCAGCTCGACGCGCGCAGGGCTGCCCTGGAAGAAGCGGCGCTCCGCCACGAAGCGCAATCCCAGGGAGCTCGTGTGCAGCCCGCGCTCGTCCACGGTGTGCGTGCGCGGCGCGCGCGTCTGCAGCCAGGCCGCCACCTGCGAAGCAACGACGCGAGCGAATGTTAGCCTTTTCGAAAGAGAAATACGCTCATTGGATGAGGTCATAGTGGCGTTCAAGTAGGGAAAACCTTTCGGAGGGCGTTTACTTCTTTATTAGAGAAAATAGTTTCTTTGTGTTTTCCAGGAGAAGCGACGCTAAACCAAACGCTAGATAAGAATATATTTCACGTTCAAAATTAAAACTTCACAAAATCCGTTAGAAACAGTGGAACGTAGCCTTTAAAATTTCATAACATCCATGATTGTCGTATGGGGCAGTTTTCCAAAATTAGCTTGTTATATCTCCAAGATTATTTGTTACACGTGTTTAAAAATTGCACTTTAAATTGAATGAGTTTTCCAATAATAATAGTTTCTTACCATCCTTTTCAAATTAAAGTAAAAACATCGGACCAGAGATTTCAAAGATACCTGAACCTGTATTGTATTATCAGTAAAGACGTATTAAGAAAAGCCCGTCCGAGAGGGGACAGTGTAGTTTACTATCTAGGAAGAAGTTTGTTCATCAAAAATAAAGGTTAAACGTAGCATTTTTTTCGACGAAATCGCTCGTAAATTTCCGAAAATAAATAATTTTTTTTGTCTATTGTTATAATTTGTTTGGGCAAAAAAGCCACGGGTGAAATTTCTTATTAACGCAAAAAACAACCATATTGGTGTTGAATAAATCTTGTTATAAAAGTCAAATTTTCAAAGTACACAACTTGTACTGAAAAATAAAATCGACTTTCAAAGTCATTGTCAAAGTTTTTTTGGTCAGTTGATCGTGATCCAACACTTAAACATTTAAGAATGGGTTTTATATTTTCAGAAATATTTTTATGATTAAAATATTTATATCTCAGTAATTTTGTGATTGAAATTAGACCTGTATCTGTTTTTCTTGATACTACACATATTTGACGCAAAAGAGTCCAAGAAAAGGCTGAGAGAGGCAAAGAGAAAAACCTGAAGTTTAACACACTCCGATTTCTTCCTGAATCCTGGAAGAAAAAAAATAATTGCATTGGTGTTTGTTATAATTATTATTTAGTATTTTGGTAATAATGGATTAAACGTTCTATAGCGTCAATAAGGTAGAGACTTTGATTCCACCCACCCTGAATAACCCTGAATAACTTTCACCTGGATGAGGCAACGTGTAAACGCCAGGGGATGAAGCGGAGGTGGGAAATTTGCGTGTGTAAGGAAGCGGTGACCGAACCTCGAGTTTGAAGTCGACGACAAAGTTCCTCGAATGGAGATTACAACCCAGAGGAGCTCCGGAAGGGATTACTTGTGTCTACATGCCCTGGGGCGGACACGGGAGTCAAGAAGCTGCAGAAGCTACGTGCGGGGCCTCTTCGGTGGCAGGCCTAGCTCGCGAGAGCGGCGCTGTGTTCGAGTGGCTTTTACTTTCTCGCTACTGAGTAGAGAGAAAGTTATGTAATGCTGAGCGAAAACACGGTGAATTTTCGGCAGAAAAACTCTTATTGCTGAGCCCTGGTAACTAAAAAGTGGATAAATCTAGTTGCTAAATTTAGAAAACAAATCTTCAAACACGTGGTATAGCAAGAATACATGTTTTCTGGGTCCTTGATACCAAAAAATCGAATAAAAGTAAAACGCCTCTGTCCGTCCGTCTGAGAACAACTGTAACGGCTAAACCGTTTAGCCGATTTTTTCCAAACTTGATATTCCCGAATCGATCTGGTTGATGTCGCGACGCCTTGAATTTGAAACAGATATTTTGGTTTTGGGGGATACTTAACATGGTATCCCTGGAACATTTTCAAAATTTTCAAAACATTGCTATATGATTTTTGATTAAAATTTGTTGTTGAATAGAGTAAAGGACGTTTAAGAAAATAGTGGAGATCTCACTTTCGTTGAAAACTTAAAATTGCAAAAATTCCAATTTTTTCGGCGTTCTACTATGGCTACAATTTTGAAGATAAAGATTTCTTCCCTTAATAATATCTGTTGATTAAATATAGGTTTTGAAATAAGGTCAGGTATAATTTTGTGAAGATTTGAGTAGTTTTCGCGTAATTTTGCGTGAAAATACGGGCGAGAAAATACGTGTTGTTTTAGCACCATTAGTTCTACTCCTTTGAAATTATTTTCCAGATTACAATAATATGGAATCTGTTGGGCTTCCTTTATTTATATTTATGTAAAATATGAATCAAATTTATAAATGTTACCATTTTTTCACGGTTAATTGAATTGTATTTCCCTTGTTAGTTATTTACTTTTGTATGGTTGTTATTTCAGTCGTTATTTCCATTAAAACAATCCCAGTAAAGCAGTTACGCTGTCCTGAGTAAACAATGGTAAAATAACTGAAGTCATCTACGTCAACTTAATAGATTTATTCAGATAGCCGGCTTTCGTCGGCTTTGCCGTCATCATCAGTCTCGCTATAGGTGATGAAAGTCGAGAGGCACTGTCTAGTAAGTTGTCTAGTAGTCGGAAGGCATCTAGGAAGATGAAGAATATGACTTCAATTATTTCTCCATTTAAATACAACAACAATACCTCATCAACATTCCCTCAATTTACTGAAGAAATAAATATCAAAACAAATAAAAATATAGTTTTTGGTGTTAATAAACATAAGTGAAAATACAATTAATAACTGTCGCTTTGCAATAGAAATCGACTATGTCCTTGTCAATGTCTTAAAACCTTCTATGCGGAATACCAGCTTCTATAATGAGCGGAAAATATGAACATTTTATTTTGCTAGTACGAAAGGTTGGGTCACGAGTCAATAAGTCGAATGTTGCAATCCTGCGAGCGAAAAAAAAAACACTTTTATTTTCGTGGGTCGTACACACTTTTAGAAAACCTTTCTGACTTTTATTAAAAGTAAAGTACACTAATTATTTAATTGTGTAACATGTTAAAGTCAGTAGTAGCCGACGCGATCACACCCAGCTAGAATGTCTCACTTTTAGCACAAATGAACTTTGCTGATTATTTTATCACAGTATACGTATTTATACAGTAGCACAGCTCACAGTAGCACAGTATTTATACTGTACACAATTAAAACAACTTAAATGAGTGTTCTTTCCTTCATCATTGCTGAATTTAATTGCAGAACAGTGCATTCCTTTTGACACATGCATTGTTAATGTTAACTAGGAAAGAATAAGATCCCAAGATATGCAAGCATCTTAATTTACTTCTGGAAAGCACTTGAGATGTTTTACTTGTGATACTTCCTAAATGTGGAATTCGTCTTCTGCTCTTTGGAGGTATCCTACAACTGCTACTACAGACAACAGCTTTTTTCAATTTATCTCTACTTGTATCTGCTCTTATTCTTTATTTTGTGAGATTTTCTACACTAATTGCGACAAATGTGAAGTGAATCTAATCAGTACAGTATAGAAATTTGAAATTTATGACAGTATAAATAATAATACTTACTGATACTGTGGTCTTCGTGAAATCTCCATCAGCCGCCAAAGGCATCTGATCCAAAAGCCATTGCTCGGCCTGTGAGAAAACCATAGGATTACTATAAAATCAAAAACATAAATATTACAATATTACTAGACGGTATTGTGTAATATTAATGTTAACACTATACAATATGGAGAATTCTTAAATGAGACATCATGACAGGTCATGAAGCTTTAATAATAAGGTCATAAAAGACTGAGCAAATTTATTACGGTTGCGTAGGCTTCCGCGGCCGGAGTTTATGTTGTCTAGGCTATCCGGGACGAGACGCGTCACTGACATGATGGCTAACGTTTCGGCCAGTGTATTGTGACCTTCTTCAGAGTGTCCTGCTGTACGCTCCATGTCAGTGACGGGGCTCGTCCCGGATAGCCTACACAACAAAATTATTACGATTTAAGCTAAGCTTGAATTATTATGCTAAGATAATTTTAATTAATAAAGTTGTTACCGTCAATCGAAATAGAACAGACGTCGGCGGGGATAACAGCACTGCCCTACAGTTCTGCATTCAACTCCCGCCAAAGCCAAAGCCAAAATTGCGTTTTCCAAGTGATTCTGGTGTGAGGGGAAAGCAAACCATCGAGCACCGCATTATATCATCGAAGTCATCGTTTATAATTTACGGCTGACTGGCGAAAATATGTACAATTTTTGTCATATCTGATTGTAAACAACCTGTCACAAATATTTCATTCGAAAAATAATACATGATCGGAAAGAGGAAAAAAATCCTGAAACACAGAAGAACGTAAGTTAATGGAATTAGTTCTAATTTGTTAATTTAAGAGCAATGATACCATTAGATTCTCACTCAAGACAGCTACATAAGAAGTTTTTATATGATATTAATGAAATTTGCGTTTGATGAAACGCACGAGCTTTCAATAGTCTGTTATTTTATCGTTGTCTATAATGAAATATATTTTTTTGTTTTTGTGTATGTGATGAAAGAGTGGCGGAAAATTCATAGGCTACTAAAGATAATAGTTTTGCAGTCAGTAAGAATCATGTAACATGTAAGAATGATGTAATCATGTAACTGAGAATAAATGTAACTTCAAATTAACTTCTCCCCATAGCACGTCACACGCAGCTTTTACTTGTTTTGACGTAAATAAATAAATAATTGAGCATATCTCCTACGTGTAAATTCATGTTGTTGTTTTTTTGGGAAAACTAAGAGAACATTTTAGATTTAATGGTCAATTTGAAACTGAGCGGGCTATTTGAAACTGATTTGTTCTTTGTCAATATTTTACGTCATTTTCAGATAAGTATTTTAGATACATTCTCTCATCCTAAAATTATAGGTCTACATATTTATACGAAATTATATCTTGTTAAAACTATTTAAGTAAACTTAAAAGCATATTTTATTGTAAAGCTTATAAAAAAACTGTGTACTGCTAAAATTTTTAATTCCCGCTCGAACAAACTACATGTTATATTTACATTTACATTCTCAATCGTTATTTTTCTTTTTATAAACGTGAGAAGAGAAAATAAGGTCATAGTTCCCTCTGTATTTAATTTCTTTCGCTATTTGTCGTGCGCCGAAAATAAATTAGAAAGGGAGTTTTTTAAACATATAAAAACTACCCAAAATTGTACGTCAGAAGTTGGTTTTAGGTATTAAGAGATTTGATTACTTCCAAGTCTTCACTTCAGGATTTACCTCTCTTGACTCTACTAAACGTACTGGGGTTGCCGTGAACAGTGAAGGTTTGGCACATTGTGTGAAAAATACAAATATACTGTAGTGCCTCAGAATGGCGCTTGATGTAATAAAACAAGACATTAACAATCGTAAATGCATTCATTTCCATCACCTGGAAATCGAGCTCAGTGAAAATGCAGCCGGAGCAAACGACAGGAGGCCACGGAGACGGCAGGAAAAGGCTTTCGCGGTCGCGTCGGCTCGAGCGGCACACGCCGGCGGCCAATTACCCTCGCGGGGCGATTATTCCACGGGGCGGCCGCGCGAAGTGTTAAAACAAAGACACCGCCTCCGGGAACAAGGGGGTGGGTCTCTGGAAAACTCCTGCGGGCATATCGATTCCGCGAGCTCGGTACCCGCGGCCGGCGGATCGAGGCGCACACGGGGCCCTCTACATGGAAGTGCACTCAACGCCCCACGCCCCTCACACACAACACCTCTCCGCGCAGCGCCTAATAGCAGGCCTTGGAATAATGCGGGAGGGGCGTCCCCGAGCGGGGAAAATAAAAGAACGTCTGGCCGACGGCCGGCCGGGCGGCCGGGGCCTCGGGCGGGCCGGGAGACGGAGGTGCGGCCGTGGATCGCCACGCCGGGGCAGGGGGCCTTGTCTGGAGCTGACAGCGCGCGCGGGCGACATCTGGCGGGTAGTAATGGAAGCGTCGCGAAGTGCGGGGGCGTGGGAGACAGGCGGTGGCGGGTGACTCGAGCCATTCAGCCGGAAAGAGCTCCCGCGCCGTTTGCAGATAGCGCGGGGGCGGCACGAGATTGCGTAATTGAAAGCGGACATTGAGTGAGGTTGCTCTGACTTGGTGTGACGTTTCCAAAGCGAAACGGGTTTTAAAAAATATGAATTTCTGGATGAAATGTTAGAAAGGAGAAAACAGTGGAGTGAAAAATAGTCGCTCGACGTCTTTTGGGAGTTGCGCGTAACTGGAAAGTAGGCAAACAGGGGAGTTGGTTTATGGCTTGGCGTTTTAGGGCTTATCTTAACTTCGAATGTGTTATATATCAGCAAAAACAATTATAAGTTTGTAACATAAAAAGGCATGTGATTTAGTAGACAAGCTCAACTTTGTGAAACTTTTGAAGACACTCGACATGCGCTAACAAGCATCCAAGAAAGTAATAATCAGGAAGGAAGGCAACGCCACGCAGAGTTTTTAAACATCGATTTGGAATATTATTTTGTTTTGAAATTAAGAATTTCTACTTACATTAAAGTACTAGAAAGAATACGTTATTTTAATAGGATCTTATTTCAGTTTGTGCATTTTTAGAGAAGAAATCTGACAAATATTTAACCTTAATCTGATAAATGAAATATTTAAGGATTTGTATCAATATTATAATAAACGTCAAAAAATTATAAAATTAAGAAAACATAATTTGTAATATTTCACAATTAAGTAACGAAAAAAAATTAACGAAGAAAACAACGAAACACAATTAAAAGTTTGAAACGAATGTATTACGTGTGTGTGTGTATGAATCAGTGAAGAAAAACTGATATATTTAGTTTACGATGAATGACACCCAAAAAAGCATGAGAGGCTAAGAAAGTGTTTTTAGTTGTCTATTTTTTCAAGTACTGGCTCAAGTCAACTTCTGCGTGAATGACTCCCATCTCAATCAGGTTTTCGTCCAGTTTCCCTGATCCTTGAGCAAACGGTGAGATGGCCCCCTTGGTTTGTTTTTTACACAAATGTAACTTCAATTTAACTTCTCCCCATTGCACGTCACACACATTATTAACTGTTTTGACGTAAATAAATAAAGAAGTACATTTATGCAAACGTATAGTTGAATAAGAAAGAAGTAGTAATTTTTAATCTAGTACAATGATAAAAATTAGACTCACATAAAAAACGTAGAATATTAGTCTTTACAACATTAAAAATCGTATGAATCAGTTTGTCTTATCCATTTATTTTAAGAAATATTTTATAGGGATACATCTGCCATGTCACAGCTGGAATCCAATTACATGGCGAAACAGCTCTTCCCCATTTCAGGATACCGAAAGTTGTGTTAAATACGAGAGACAAAGATGAGAAAATAAAAATCGCTGTCTTACAAGTTAGATTGATTGATTAGAGATTTCGGACACGTCAACGGCTGAGGTCATTACTCCCGTAAGTGCAGTGTATAATCTTCCTCGAGAGGTGACGGTGATCTTCCCCCGCTGGATGGTGAAATACTACCGTTGGATAACGAGGTTTTCCTCTACCAGATATCTTTCACCAGCCTACCGTCCCAGCTGGGACAAGCTCTGACCGGCCTCTCGGCATGTGTTAGTGTAGTGCACGTAAGTGTAAGTGTGTGTAAGTAAGGGGTGAGGATTTGACCAGGAAGAGGAAGGAAAGATCACGCGCGGTCGTTGGCCCGTTTTTTTCGGGCACCACTCGCCTGGTGTTGATCGGAGAAACCACGGAAAACTACGTTTCGGAGCAGCAAGTCTCCAGAATTCTCCTCCAACTGAATTCGACCTACTAGCTGGGACGGCGCTGGCGACCACAGTCTGCTGCTGGAAACAAACTCCTCAAGTTTCGAACGATGACGTCTGCTCTAATACGTCCATACGTCATCGCTGGCCGGCGGTCCGCCTCTGCGGCGCGCCCCGCTGGCCGGAAGGAAAAAAAACATTTTTCCCGACGTGCGTCCTTCCGCCGCCCGGCCCGGGAGCGGCGATGTAACAAGGGTCGCCTCAGACAAAACCTCCTCTCAATGCTTCACGGAGAAGGAACGCGAGTTGAAAGATATACGGCAACTTCCTGCCGAGGAGGAGGGGAACATCTGAATATTTAGAGAGCTGGATTTTCGAACATGGCCAGCATTGAGGTTGAAGAATTTCAAAAGAAATCTTTTGACAATGTAAAAATGTGATGCGTATTATTTTATTTGAACTGGATTTTCGAACATGGCCAGCATTAAGGTTAATGAATTAAAAAAATCTATTGGCTATGTAGAAATTTGGATTATTATCGTAATATTTTATATACTGTACGTATTTGTTGGAACATGTTGCACATTTGTATCCTATTAAGATTCTCTCTAACACCTAATCTCAAATTATTGAAATGAATGATCAGTTATGTGAATAATACGCATACTTTTTGAGAAGTATTCTACATACATTTACTTCCATCAGATTTTTTGAAGTGTACCTACAACGCGTGTTATATATGTGTAGTATACGTAAGTCTGAAAAGTCCACGCAATTGCAATATTCCTAAACCAGACCTGAATAAGGAAAATGATGTGTGGAGATTGTATTATGTTAACTTATAGTTCACATAAAAGGGGAAATCAAGAGACATTTAGAAGAGAAGTAAATTCGGTACATATATTTTAAAAAAATTTTTTGAGACACATGAAAACAGTTGTTGGTTGTGATTTTTAATAAAATATCAAATAAGTAACATTCTTTTATTATAATATAGGTATCATTTCACAGAAACGACAGTAATTACTTTGTTTCTTATATCATGTGTTCCGAATAACTACATGGGTCACGTTTCCCATCAATAAAGGATGTGTACCCAGTTGTAGGCTTGATTATAACGTCTCATTTAGAACACAGATTCTTACCATGTCAAATCCATTATCCAATATATACTGTGTAATATATTGTAGTAATTCGACTGCTACAATTAAATATTTAAATAATATAAAAAATACAATATAGAAAATACGAATATTGGAGCAAGTACCCCTTGTTTCTCCTTCTGACATACTTGGGAGTATACTTTCTAAAAATGTTGTGTCTATCAAGAAACGTAAACAAAAATGTATAATTAATACAAAATTACATGAAAAACAATATTCAAAGAGTAGAAAAAGGACGCCTCAAAAGAGATTATTTGTCCTCCTCACTTAATAATTGTTCTAGCTTATTTTTTTTAATAACTCAGGACTTGAAAAAAATGTTCACTACTTTTTGTAATTAAAAAAATCTCGACAGAAAGACGCTTTCCTCAGCGACACCACAATCAAGAATAATGGCTCGACGAATCCCTAAAAACAAAACACACACACACACCAGCTCAAGGGGAAACCTCCCCGACCATCCAACTGCCCATCTCGCGAGTTGGTAAAAAAAACCCTCCAAACCGTCGTCGCTTATGCCACCCACTTACAAGCTCCGCCCCACTCCGCGTCGACGCTCCGCCACGCAGGTGTTCCCCAGGGATCGGGCGGTGCGCTTAAATCTGCGGCGGCCCTTCTTACGCCGCGTGGCTCAGCGTCGGGCGGCGAGTAATATTTTGCGCGGCGGAACTCCCGAGAGGAAAAGCAAATCTAGTCTTCGGAAGCGCGCGCCGGCGCCGGCGTTTAATCCCGCTCATATTTCGCGAAGGGCCCGCGCGCCCACAACGCCCTCCTCGAAGGCGGTGTCCATCCACGTAATCCGTGAGGGGCGTTCGGGGGAGGGGGGATGAGGGGAAGGGCCGCCAGGGACCTTCAGAGGAGGGCCGTCGCCCGTAAGGATTTCGCACGACGCCACGATAAATTAGATACACGCTACGAGGAAGGTAAACACAGGAGGTTGCAAAAAGCTCGATGACAAAATGGATGGAGTTAATTTTGAGTCGGTTGTCACTGTTGGGTTTTTGTAAATTGATACACTTACGTAATTAATATTTCTATATCTGCTCATACCGGCCTTGGATATATAGTGATTGTCATGCCGGGCTACTGATTCAAACCCGGACAAAGTCGGTGGGATCCAGCCACTTGTTGATGCCGATGAATATTGTAGTTGTAATTATATTGTTATAATTGCTACTATTACTATACGAAAGGATGTGTAAAAATACGAAATAAATTTGGAACTAATTTTTTTATTATTGGAGATTTGAATGCCTTATACTGCCAACAGTAACCAAATATTTTATTAGTTTTATTTATTTTACGTCAAAAACAATTAAAAACTGTGTCATTTTTCCCCCATTTTTTATGCACATAGTTTGAATGAATGGAAAATGAATATGCATATGGCTTGCTGTGCGCTTCAGATACTCATTCAAAATCTAAATCTTTAATCCTATTTACTGATCACATGTTCTCTGGAATGCCATGAACACCTTGCGAAGTCATTCACAATTTTATGTAAAATTACTGTTGCTCTTGATTTTAATAAGTGAATTGATTGCAACTGTTTATCAAAAAAGACAATAAATATTTATAATATTGTAAACAACACGGAGTTGGGTTTTTAGTTTGTGAAACTAAATTTGTAAATTTTATTCAAATTATTCCTTTTCATTTTGCTTTCTGATTTTTTATCTACAGAGAAAAATCATGATACTTTTTCTATTGATTTTGTTCAGCTACAGTTGGTAATCGAGTTACTTTTTGGACGTCCTCAAGAAGCCCGGTAACTTGGAAAACACTACACAAAACAAATTCGTATTTTCATACACGAAAATGAATTTTTATTCGGTTTTACCAGCTGTCTCAATATTTGCTTACTTCCATTACCAAGGGCCCAATATGTGTCTGAGGTGTTTTGGGAAAGTTGGAAAGCACGATTTGTAAGGCACGTATCACTCCTTACGACTGGCCGAGGGAGCAGGGCGAAATGACGAGCGTGGGGCGCGTAATGGAGTGTCTGCGGAACGCAGAACCTCGCAGCGCCGGGAAATCTGGAGCGTGGGGGGAGGCTGACGGGCTGGCGACCTAAGTGGCGCCATTAGGAAGAGAATGCAAAGTGCTTGAATTGCGGCCTCTGGGAAGTCAGGCCGCCATATGTGGGAGTGCTCAGCATTGTCCGGCGGTTGGCCGCTGCCACGAGGGCGTGTAAGGGGATTGTATGCGGCCTCCCGACCCTCTCCTATTCCACCCTTTTTCCTTTTTCTCCCCTTCAAAACCATTCGCCGGTGGAAATATCGCGTTTCTAATCATGATGTGACGTAATGCACAGGTCGACTGAATAGTGAAGGTTTTCTTTTATTCAATACTACGATCCTTGACATCTCATACGTTGTGTATCCAAGGGAGAAAACACGAGAACAATAGTGTTGTGTAATGCATACATGAGGTACCTTCTTCTATTACTACAAAGCTCTTCCTTCGAGGAAATTAATATTAAAATGCCACTCAGTGATCAAATAAAGAGTTACAGTAATAAAAAAACGCTATAATAGAAATTCTACTGACTTTTGTTTATTTAATTTATAATACTAAAATGGACAACTTATGCAGGTGTTAAAAATTAAGAGAGAAGTTCAAAATAATAATGTAGAATCAGTAAATAAATATATAGCTGTTCTTCATTGCAACTAAAACATTTCTGGGCGTGGCGGAGTGGAAGGGGGTGTGACAGTCCTTGGGACGTAGATACTATTGCGTATGTAAATGCGAGGACGCTAGAACCAGAATATAGATATGCAAATACTGTCTAGGGAAGACGAGAACGCAGGGGCGTGCTAAAGGGGAAGGTAACAAGGTCGCCGGTTCGACTCGTCGCGAGAGAAGGGAATATCAGAAACTCTATCCCGGGATGCAAAAGAGCAGAATAAATATAGCAAAAAAACAGAAACGCTTGGTTCGTAGAATAAAACATCATGAAAGATGACGCGAAAGAATAAAAGGTCGAATTCAATTGTGTAAGGGCTACAATAACGGTTAGACAAAGAAAAAGAAAAGGCAGTGTGAACTTTAAGCAAACATCTCAAAAAGTAAATAAAGATAACGAAAGACTAAATTCGACGCCAAATGCACGGACTTGGAAGTTACGGCGGTCGCTAGAAAGTTTACGTCGAATCTAGGAATTCGCGTCCGACCGCGGGTCCATCCAACGAGAAACGCAGAGCCGTGAGATCGGCGGGCAGTCGTAGCGAGGCAGAAGTGGGGGAAGGTAGTGCGAGGACGTGACGATGAACTGGCAGCGGAAAGGGGGCCGTTGAGAAGATTGGGTACAAGGAAAGAGTATGTGGGTGTGGGGAAGGGAACTGGGGTGATCGGGGCGGTGGGTCGGAGAGGTGAGGCTGGCAAAGGTAGGAGGCGGGGATGACCTGGCTGGGGAAGGGCAGCTGTTAAAGATGTCCGAAAATGAGCAGGTAGAAGATGCCCGTAAAGTTAGCATACCCAGTTATCACAAAATTGAAATAAGTATCCCAGAATTTTGTTCTAATTAAGAATTAATTTATACCCAAATTGAAAACTCAATTTAATTTTAACATACCCACACACGAAAAACGCATGAAACTAAAAAAAATGAATATACCAGAATTTTATTCTAAATAAGAACTAATTTATACTCAAATTAACAATGTTTCTACGGATGCACAACATCAAAATATACAACGATAAAGAGTGGGTACGTTAACTTAACGATAAGTTAAAATATCCACAGAAGGAAAACTCACGAAACTAAAAAACTGAATATACCAGAATTTTGTTCTAAATAAGAACTAATTTATACCCAAATTAAAAATGTTTCTACCGATGCATAACATCAAAATATACAACGATAATGAGTGGGTACGTTATTTTAACGGTAAATTAGCATACCCACTCAATGAAAACGTAGAAATCAAAAATAATATACCAGATTTTTGTAATAATTAGGAACTAATTTATACCCAAATTGAAAACTTAATGTTAAGTTAGCATACCAACACAGGAAATCCTCATGAAACTAATAAGCTGAATATACCAGGATTTTTTTCTAATTAAGAACTAATTTATACCCAAATTAAAAAATTGTCTACCGACGCACAACATTAAACTATACAACGCTAAAGACGTTAACTTGTGGGTACGAGCTAGTAGGGGCGAACTGGATGATGAGACGGAGAGAGGAGATGGACGAAGACAGTGCGAAGAGATGAACTGACAGAGGAAAAGGAGCCGTTCAGAAGAGAAGTGGGTGGAAGCGGGGGCCGTGGGGTGAGCGGGTGGGCGCTTCGGGCAGCGAACGCGGGCTGTGTCGGAGCGGAGGCGGCGTGAGTGGGGGTGGGGGGAGCGGGACATCGGCGGCGCCAGCAGCGGTCTCCCCAGATGATTAATCGTAGCCGCGTCGCGATCGCCGCCTGTCCGGCTGCACTGCGCCGCCGCCCCCCTCCACCACCGACCCCCTCCCACCCCTCTTCCACCGACGCCGCTGCCGGATTATCCGGCGTGATTTATCGCCGGCGCTCCGCCGGTAACTGGGCGCATTAAGTGTTATTAAACCCGCGCTGTTTTTATTTATGGACAGGTTGCCTCCTTCAATGCTTCCAGTTTCCCTCGCACGTCTCTTGCTGTGTCTTTGGAAAGTTTTCCTTTCTCGCACCTTCAGATAACGCGAAGTGGCATGTTGAAGGCAAGCATAGTTGGTGATAGAGTGTGGTGATAAAACAGTGCTAGGAATAACGGAAAGAGAAAGAAAAGGGTGGACTGCGAAGAATGGTACATGTGAAATTTAAGGTGGACAAATGCCGGATACTCCGAAATTTTGCGTGTTTTTTTTAAGAAAGAGCTGAAATATTTTTGTAATTTTATTAAATGTCCCTGATTCGGTTTTGGTGATTGTGATGAATTGGTGTACAGAACTGTTATTTTAACGAAGTATTTCACTATTTTAATTATATAAATATGTGACCTAAGATTGTAATATACGTTGTGAGAATTACTGTAACCTAGGAAAGGTGTGAAAAGATGGGGATTCGTGATAAAGGGCACAGTTATTTTTGACGTCAAAAGCACACAATTAGGAGGTTAGTAAATAAATTAGCTATGTGAGACGCAGGAAGATAACTTACGTTTCGGGCTGAACAAAAATATTAGAAATTACTTGCAAAACCTTGGCAAGAGTCAAAATACTTCGTACAAGAAAGAGGAAGAACTTCGAGAGAAGACATCAACAAATACCTAAATAAATGTAAGCATCAATTTGACGACTCAAAAATGTGTCTGAAACATAATGCATTAAAAATGTTAAATTGAAAGCGCACGAAACTGACAATACAAAGTAAACTAGTGTTAAAACAGCACTTACATACTCGCTCGTATTTTCACGCAAAATAACGCAAAAAATACTAAAACTTTCCAAAATACTCTAATTTTGGAAACATTGAACAAGACTATTTCAAAATCTATCTTTAAGGAACGAATTTCTATCTTTAATATTTTTATTGTAGAAAGACTCTGAAAAAGTCAAACTTTTGCAATTTTCAAAAAATAGTTTTTTTACGTACATGTGACCTCCACCATTCTCATAAACGTCCTTCTATCCAACCCCAAAAATAATCAAACACAACATAGAGTTTTTTTGAAAATTTCGAAAAATGTCCCAAGAGCTTCATGTAAATTTTAATGTATCCCCCGAAGTAAAATATTGGCGTCAAATTGACGGGGGCGCGACATCAGCTCAGCCAAATCAATTGAGGGATATCAGTTTTGGAGAAAATCAGCTTAACATTTAGCCGATAGCGTTATTCACCGACGGACAGACGTTTTGCCGTGATGCGATTTTTCGTTATCAATGACCCACAAAACATGGATTTTGGCTATGCCACGTGTTAAAGCATTTTGTTCTAAATTTAGCAACCGGTTTTGTCGTTTCCAGGTACTACAATACGAGTTTATCTGCAGAAAATTCGCCGTATTTCCGCGCAGCATTACACAACTTTCTCTTTACTTCGTAGTGAGATCGTAAAATGCACGTAGTTCTTTGCAGTTGGTGTGAGACAGAGCAGGGTAGCTAGGGTTGAAGCTACGAGGTTCCAACTAAACTTGGGAGCGCCGCACCTGGTGGCCGAGCAAGGATTACCAGGTTTCTTTGCCGGGACAGCGCGGGACAAATGAACATCGTTAACGGTGTCGAAGAGAAGCCGGGTTCCCGCCCTGGCGCCGGGCGATTGTAGGGGATTCCCCGGACTTGCCAATGGACGGAGCCGCCTCCGCCGGGAGAAAAAAGAGAACCTGTCGTGTAATCCGCTGAAATAATAGTTTCCTTGCGCTCGGCGCAGTTCAGGAAAGCTTAAAGTTACTTATCTGTTACTTCAGAAGAAAAAATGCCGCTCCTTTGTCGCGTGTTACCTTCGCGTTTATGTATTATTTATGAGTCCTCAGGGTTATTTATTAATATTTCCTCCATTTACATCGTGATAAAATATTTAGACACCGTTGAAAAATAAATGTTCACTTCTCAGACTCGGAATTTATTCTGCTAACCGTTCTTGATAACTCTGTCTTGTTTGCTATCAGATGAAATATTGGATGACAATATATCCTCTTATTGAAACAATGCATAAAAATTCTAGCCTTCCAATATTTGCCATTGAGAATCAAATATAAATAATCAATAACGGAAATAGAAGCAAATAATAAATTAATTGCAAAAATTTACATGTAAAAAATATAAAAAAATATTTTAAAGAAAGTGTTATTGTCATGAAAAAATTGGCCTCACTTACATGTCACCATTAGATTAATTCAATTGCTCCCTCTTGTGAAATTTACGAATTACACAAGAATTACTAGTTTTCAAATTATTAAACCCAATTATTATTCAAATTATGAAAATTAATCAAATTATCATACTGCTCCTCCTCCCCAAAGCTCCAAATCTAGTTAAGATTTATAAGGCAAGAGAGTATATTTCTATTCCTAACGGTTTCCTTCTTATCTCCAACATTTCTTCCTTCAAAAGGCAAAATTGTATGGAACGAGAAATATATTGAATAACTGTGTATCTTTATACTATTTTAATAGTTCCTCACAACACAATTACGTAAAGTAGTCACGTAGCTTCAATACATTTAAAAAAAATCAAAATCATTGTACAAAGATACGTTAATGGTATTTCCTCCCTGTATTTGAACCCTTTTATGTTTTTAACTCGCGCTGGCCTACTTTCTACGCCACTGGAACGGTTATCGCCGCAAGTGTCAGATAACATCAACGAGCGATCTGACATCTGATCTAACCTCGAAGAAGGCATTCAGCTACATCCATCTTGATACTCAGTTGCTAAAGATTTACTGCAGAGGCCAGACGATTGTATTTCTGTTGGAAAGTGTTGGATGGCGTACATTCTAACGCCATGCAGGTACCAATGTGAGTTTTCATTTTCTTTTAATTATTCTATTAATTAGGAGTTTTTTTTATTTATGGATGTAATTAAACTAATTTCGTTTGTTTTACATTAGGAACAATAAAGAGATGAATAATTTATCGGAAAAACAGATTTTGAATTATTACACGTGAATGTCAGAAAAAGAAATTTGCGATGCTGCAAGTGATTTTGAGGAAAACGTAGTGGCCGAGAGTGAATATGTATCGCGTGAATATGTATCGAGCTTCATTATGATAGTGATTATTCTAGCAGCGATTTAGAATGTAGAGATTATTTCATTGGCAAAAAAATACACATTGGAATAAAACACTGCTTGTTAGCAAATTTACAAAAAAACTGAATGTCGTGATGATTAAGAATAACCACCAACAAAATTAAGAAATCATCGTCATATTTGCGGAAGGGCATAAGACTGTACTACTACATTTATTACTACACTTATGTCTAACAGGTGCAACAAATTTGCAAGAAACAAACATATTCTTAAAGTCATCGAATGCAAAAACTGTTCTGGATATTAATATGTTAAGTTTATTATTATTATTATTATTATTATTATTATTATTATTATTATTATTATTAATATTATTAAAATTTTAATTAGCATACATTTCAAATAAAACTAAGTAAAACGTATATTCAAATATTATTTGGGCTTTTCATTTTTCCAACGAAATAGGCTTGGACAAAGAACGCCGGTCGGGAACTTGTGTGACAAAACATAGTGCGAGTAATTAGGATTAAGAGAGCAGGAAACACAGAACTCTCGAAAACTGCGAAGACCTTAGAGGTGAACTAAATGAGTGTTCGATCCCAATACTTATAGAGAGCACTGCATTCAAAGAGAAAATGTGAATTCAATCCCATCCCCTTATTAATATACGATATACTATATTCATTCAGCCGAATTTATAAACTTATTTACTCATGTGAGGGGCCCAGAACACAAAGGTAATAAGTGCATCTTTTTGGCAAATTTTGAGTATGAGTATAAAGTATAAACTCCATTTCATTTCGTAAACAAATGATATTCCAACAGCTCAAACAGTTGGCACATTCTAGCTATGGAAAAATAATGCCTTTCATAGTTCTATAGTTATTCAACTTTAAAATTGATTTTCTCAATACTTCATTTAGTCCACTTATATCCGTTGTGCTCTAAGCATCTCATATCGTGATTTTAGGGTCTCAAATATTCGCTTTTAATTGATCAGTGCTGTCGATAATTTTAAGTTAGAAAAGGTTTCCAACCATAATAGTTAAATAAAATACTATTTATTTGAAATGTTACATTAAAAGTACGCCATTGCATATTCCATTGAATTTATGCTTTAAACGAGTCAAACATCAAATGAAAATGTTCAAATATTCGAAAATTCTCAAATATTCGCTTTTAATTGATCAGTGCAATGATCAGTGCATGTGCACATGAAAATAAACACGACATTAAGATCATGATAGTTCCAATTCACTCTTTTTCTAAACACAAGATGTTTTGTATACGGATCGGTGCGTATATTTTGCGAATTAAATTCTTGCATAGGTAGTAAAACATAATGCTGTAGGGAAACATCGTAGATCCATAGTTAGATTACAGGCAAAATTACACGGATAATAGATGAATGTCATCGAAGGCAGTATACAAATACAGATTTCGTTAACTACTGTTGAAATTCTATGATCGGCTCCCGCCTTTACATTTTTTAGACTAGTAATTGGGTTTTGTCAAAAAAGACATACTCACGAGTGAAAAACTATTTCGATGCATATATATATCTTAAAGTATAACTCATAGCTTAGGGATTGTGTTCATCAACAGTCAATACCACTCCATAAAAATATACCTATAATTATTTACAGGTAATTTTACAATACATTTTCAGATTACATAAAACAATGACGATTAATTCACAAGTTCAAATGCCAAACTAAATATTTTCTACTGCATTCCCTTTTTATAAAATTACCTATTTATAGTTTACCCAGTCAGTATTCTCGCATCCGATTATGAGATTATGATGCCATCCATTGTTATAACGGCGATAAACCCCTAAAATTAATTCGCTTAAAATTTCAAACAATACTTTTAATTGTACTTGAAATTCTACACGCTATACATCTTTGACATTGCTTACACAGATAAGCCGACCCCCCAAAAAATATAATGAATGGTATGAAATCAAATCATTTTTATATTACGGTGTCAACAACAAAATCAGATTTTAATATTCAATCACACATCGCTTTGCTCGGGCGTTATCAATTTGTCAGTATAGATATCGTTGTGAATCGTATGATGCGGTTGCATTTGCATGTGAAAATCATCTCTTCCCATAAATTATTTTTTGGGATATTTTATATGTTAAGTTTGCTGGATGTGAGGGCCGTAAAATGTAATTATTCTAGAGAAATATACATATCTTATGTACTACAGATAATTACGAGTTTAAAAAATGAAATTCTGGCAGCAAGCATTGTAAGTGTAGAGACATTGCATCTTTCATTCCCTCTCACATCTAAATTATGAGCATCATTACTTTTCTGTGTGCCTTAATGAAATTGTTATTAAAATATACAAAAGTATTAGTGACGTTCCAGATAAAATATACTGTATTATCTCGGTTACATCAGATATTCACTACAATATATTGTGCATAACAAAATGGATGTTAAGATTTACAGCACTTCTTTGTATTGTTCCTTAGTACTGCCATGTATTGTGTTTAAAATTACTGTGTTATTTGCTTACAGTGTCATGTGTGCTTCTTTGGTGTGTAAAGTATTGGTATATTTATGTAAAAGCTAACCGTAAACTAAACGTACTTTCTCTAACGTTCCTCAAATAAACTTCACTTTTTTCGCCTACTTCTCTTTCTCCTTTTCTTCGCTTCTTTTCTCTTCCCTCTTCCTCACAAAATTTTTATCATTTTTATTTTTAGACCCCTTCCCCTGAACGTCTTCTTCTTTTCTCTTTTACCGAAACTTCTCTTTCACTACTATGTACAACTTTACTCAGTACTATTAATGTTCGGCCCTAAGCCGCCATCCTGATTGAGGTTTTTCTGGTTTACTCAATCGCTTAAGGCGTATGCCGCGGATTGTGCCCTAGGTTTGTTTTCCCAGACGTAAAGTTTACAGCTTAGTCCTCCCCTCTTAAAATGTTACTATTCTAAATGTATGTAAATTCATGGTTAGGCGGGAAGAGCAGCCCTATGCGCCTGAGCCTCCCATGTAATAAAAACATTATTATTATTATTATTATTATTATTATTATTATTATTATTATTATTATTATTATTATTGCTTTAGAGATTAATACGTTCCTCCTACAATCCACAGCAATGTATAGCCTTTGAACCAAGTTTTTCCTCCTTATGATGTCGTGAGCAAACACAACACTTTACATATTTACCTTATACGTTCACATAAATGGATAGTCTATACTGAGTTACAATAGAAGTAGAGCGGTATTTCCCGGCCACTTCAATATCGCAATGCTTTTTTATTTCTCTTTAAAAATATGTATTTGTAGTTGTATCAACAATACTTTCTCTTGGTGAATTTCTGAGCATTGAAAGTACTTTATTTTTAATATCAGAAATAGTTTTTAATACCAAGTGTTTCGGACCAATCGATCTGAAGTAAAGTTCTAAACATCTCGATCATTCGATTCAACTACTTTATTCAAATTTTATAAAGAAAATATTTACATACAGTTTGAATTATTTCTTGTATTAAATATGTCTTCTGGCGAAATTTAAAATAATTAGTTTCTAAAATTTTCTTAAGTAAAAATCCAATTTTTTAGTCGCATACGTTCATTGCAAAACAACTTAAATTAAAAAAAGCATAATCTGACGTACATGTTCGGTTTTGAATTGCGAAAACCATTAAAACAAATTATTTGTATTTTGATGGAGCATTCCAACACAAACGTAACTTGAATTTTCTGGAGCGCGTCGGTTCGGGTCTGTGACGTTCTTTCACTGTCTAAACCCATCTGGTTGTATTTTTTCGTAATTTAATACGTGGAATTCGATTTATTGAATCTGTACTCCCCTTACTTCGAACGCAATCAAGTTAATTTCCCGTGTATTTCCCATCGTTCCGCGAGTGCTTTGTAGTTTTGCCATCCAAGTATGCGCTGTTTTATTTCGTGTTCACAAAGTTCTACAAGCGGATTTATGACCACTTTATATGTATAAATTTCGTTGTTTCGTTTTAAAAAAGAAAATAGAGTATTTAATAATAAAGTGATCATATTTGTCATTTTAATTCAATCATTGTAAAATTGCAATTAATTTAAGAAGCATTTCTACCAAACAGTACTTATTCTTTTAATGGTTTACAATTGGTAATTACAGGGCTAACCTTGGAGACTACCAGGTACACGTAGATGGCAAAACCGCAATAAAGTGTTTAGTTTGGAAACCCATCTTTTTAATTTCTCTTTTTTGTAAAATTTTGTTTTAGGTATTTAGTAGAGTTGGCGGAAAGTGAGAAAGTTGGCCCTGGCTGTACTTTTGCTTGAAAAATTAATATGCACATTTAACCCGTATACACACCAGGCGTTCTTTTTAGCAGTATACTCTGTAACTACCATAATATCCCATTCTTCGCTCATTTACTAATATGAAGCTCTCATCAGCTATATGCGGTCATTTCATAAATTCATCCAGGAGGTTTTTGTGACTTCGAAGAATTATCAAGGAGATAAGTCGTTGTTGCGTCATGGTATAAAGGTAAGATACATTTATTTGAATTGCAAATGGGCATAACCCGGTGGCAGTCAAGTACATAAATAAGATAATATAGCTAACATGCAAATTATATAATAATAAATAATAATATAATAATAATAATAGAAGAAGAAGACGAAGAAGAAAAAGAAGAAGAAGACGAAAGAAGAAAGGTACAATAATAATAGAAACAAAAATTACAGCAGCTGAAAACCATGATAATAATATGAGCCCGATATAATAATAATAATAATAATAATAATAATAATAATAATAATAATAATAATATTAGTAATAAAAATAATAATGATTTCAAAACTGTCTAATTAATAAAACATTAAATTACCTTAAGAAAAAGAATCTTCTATAATCTAACTCCGAACTGAATGTTTGTTCAATTAAGATCACACTGCACTGCACTTCATTTCACGTCACGTCACAATGACCCTTTAATCACTTCCTTCATTATTTCTCTGCTCTACAATGCACCTCATTTTACAATATATGACTTACGCACCGCTCTATAACCTACTATTCTCAGTTAAGTCCCTCATTTACTTAGTAACACCCTAAATTAATTTTCTATACTGTTGATCGTTACAAGGAAAGGGTTCAAAGGTTTTTGCACGCAATCTATTCCATTTCGTTATCGTTTGATTTGTGCACGAGAATTTGCCGAAATCCATCCCCTGCGGTCTTAAATTTATTTTGTGCTATAATCCCCTACTGATGTATGCAGGAATACTTAGACGCCGATTAATTTCTTTCCAAACTTGATTACCACTATAAACTTTATACAAAGCACAGAGCCTCGCTACTGATCGCCTGTTTTCGAGTGAATACCATCCTGCCATTTTCTTGTCCCTGAAAGTAAATTTAGCTGCCCAACGCTGAATCCTTTCTAAATTTTTACACTGAATAATTTTGAGCGGATCCCAACAAATTGTTCCGTATTCCATTATCGGACGAACAAGCGATAAATAGGCAATTTCCTTCGCGTTAGCTGTACTCTTTTTTTAAGATGCGAATTACAAAGTGAAGAGATCCAAGCTTCCCCTACAACAAAATCTACGTGTCTTTTCCAGCTTAATTTACTATCGGAATGGATTCCTATGTACTTGCATGAGGAAACTCTCGGCATAATGTCACTATTTAAATAGTAATTTGTTTCTCTGTAATTAAGACCCCTGCCAAAAGTGATGGATTTGCATTTAAAGCTACTATTTATGGACATTCCATTATTTTCCGCTCAGTAGTATAACGCAAACGATTCCGTTGCAGTATTTCTTCATCTACTTTCGAATTCCTACGCTATATTATGAAATCGTCTGCAAGTAGCCGAATATTTGAGATTAAGATATCTCGCAGGTAAGACTTTAAAGCAATGGTATCCCAAAGGTACGACTTTAAGATGTCACAGGCCAATTCAAGGAGAGCAAATTTATTTTATTTACGTCAAAGAATTGACCAGAAGCTATGCCTTATGCTTCACACCTGAACATGTCAATCATCTTGAATAATATTTAGCTAAACCTTTTTATTGCCCAAGAAAGCGAAATCGAATACATACGTATTAATATTGAATACCCTTCAAAACAAGTCCAAAGTCCAACCAAAAGCGTAGCACCAGAGCATGCTCTGTCACGTATGTCTGACCTAGCCTTTGAACTCTGAAGTAATACTGCTCTTGACAGTATTTTTAGATGTAGCACGATTATTGACAATTCCTTAACTTATACAGTATTTTAATTTAATACGATTTATACCATATTATACAAATTAGGTGTCTGATCTTGATGAATGTTTATTCTATGAGTGTTAGCGCGACTGGAAAATTTTCTGTTTGTAATCCCAATAGAAAATAGGAGATACATCGCCGGAAAAATATCATCAATCTATTTCCATAGCGAGCAGTTGTAGGTGGCATTAATAGCATGCTTATGTCAAGGAGAACTTATTGCCAGTTGAATTTCATAACAATGCACATTAACATAACAATACAGTTCTTAATACTGTAGAGATTTTTCTAATTCTAGTGTGGCTCTCACAAAAACGTTCTCAAATTATAGTTCAACAAACAATGTTAAAAATACCATATTAATGTCACAAAATTTGTAAGACAGTTCATATATTTTGCTGGCTTAAAAATTAATATTAGTTGGTTTGAAAAGAACAAAATTGTATTGGCCTTAACGGAAACCGTCTTCGAATTTCTATCCCTAACTGCCACTGCAATCTTCTCCACCTGTCATGAAAAAAATTGTACTCAAAGATGTGAATAATGTCATTGATTCATTGTTAGTGATGCCGGGCGCGTCAATTAAGATTATTAGTTCCGTAAATGTAGTGCATGTTTTTTGCTCAGGAAGTAGTGTTGGTGTTTCCCCACTGGATGGCGAGATACGATGCCGACCTACCGTCGACAGCTGATTTTCCCCAAACCAGGTATCTCCCACCAACGGGGCACCGCCCCAGCCGGGACAAGCTCTAAGCTACCGTCCGGTCTCCTGGCATGTGTGGGGGTTTACTGCATGTAAGTGTAACTGCATGTAAGCGTAAATAAGGGGTAGGAGTGGACAAGGAATGGGAAAGAAAGATCGCGCGCGGTCCGTGGCCCGTTTGCTGGGGGTACTGCTCCGGCATTCGCCTAATATTGATAAAAGAAACCACCAAAAACTACCGAACAGGCGGTCGCTATAATTCTCCTCCAGACTGAACTCCACCTAGCAGACAAGCAAGTGTCGACAATGCTGCCACCGTCGCGACTAGAAGCTAGGACCTCCCGGTCAGAGGCACTGCAGCGACATCAGTTGACGCCCTGAGCCACCTCTCCCGGTAAGTGAATAATGTGTTTCGGGGAACTGGCTCGCTCTTGACCATCACTCGGCCATAATGCGGGCGCCGAGTGGCATTGTGGGCGTGTCAGTTGGAGAGTGATGCGCAGCGGAGAGCCGTTTTATGAAAGTGATAGGCGCGCTGGAGAGGGCAAGTGGATGCGCGCCCGACCTAATGGTTGGGGTCGTATCAGGTACGACATCAAAACAGAGGCCGTCGCATTTTTCGAGGACATTATGACAGCTCATTATTATGTCGAAACCGTCGATAGCGGAGCACGCAACTCTCGTATGACACGGATCAGTAATGCAAATGTGATTTTGGTCTTAGAGATTTCAATGTGAATTCAATGTTAAAGGTAAAAATAATGTTTTGAAGATTATGAAATCAAGTTAAAAAAAACTTACTTTTCACAGTTGATTATATTTATTAATTTTAATAGTACTATTAAAATAATACATGAAATTGATGCTATTCTACTCTCTAAACGCATATAAACGGCATCACCAATTTCGAGGACAAAGTGTAGTGACTAATAAAAACAAAACATACCAAATACTACATATTAGGCATACGCAGTTTTATTAACTTTTCTGATTATAACTTTTAAGACTATTCGCGTGGAAGAAGTAAGTAAATGGAAGTATTAGTTGTTTTCATGACCATGGGAATGGGTTAAAGTAAATTCAGAATGAATGATGTATTAGCATAAAATAATGGCGTGATTCTTGTATTACCTCATCCTTTAAATATACTGCTTTGCTTAATACAGAAATTGTTTAATTGTATATAAACTTATATATTTCTACTTATTAAAACAAATGCCTATAAAAAGTTATTTTTAAACAACAACACAACATATAAATACCAAAAAATTATAATGTGCAACTGCCATTAAGTTCTACTTGTATCTATTTAGTATCAAATGTTTTAATATCCTCGAAATGAAGAGATTTTTAGAAACGTGCGTATGAGTGAAACGCCTATATTTTGAAACTTTGAAAAGAAGAAAAGAACTCGAGCACTTTCAGAGAAGCAAAGCTTTGTTGAAACCAGCACTCTACGAAATAATTTCAGCCATGTTGCGAGTTGAGGGAAAGCATACTGAATTTTACAAATGAACTTGTATCACATAATTCCTTACATATGTGTTATGACGCATCTCAAACTTATAATTGGATTCTTTCATTCTTCCAGTTAAATCCTTCCATGTAAAATTATTTCTTTTCTTTTCATAGACAACTATTTTCCATCATTATTTCAGATGAAGTTGGGTTGATTCCGAGCAGATTATTTTACATTTTTTATTTAGCATCACATTTTGTATTTTATTTCTGTCGCGAGAGCTTAACACGTATGTAACACAGTATAGATTCATAGAGAAACTGGAGTGTACACATTCCCCCCCCCATGTTCTTGAAACAAAGTCATTGTTGCTTTAGACGAGAGAAATCAATTTACATGTTGTGACCATGTCTGGCTTAATTGTGAGTCCCTTCAAGAGCATATTGCGCATCTATTGTCGTAAAAATAATGAGTAAAAATTATTTGAAGGATTCATTAAAGATAGTAAGGAAAATAAAAATGACAAAAATAAATTAATATCTAAACCTACACCCATTTCACGTATACAAACATTCACCATATAGTAGGCATATATATTTATTTTTTACGGAGAATCTTCTAAACCATCGATGGCAAGACGGTGTGATTGCTATTTCAAGCAGGTAAATCGATAAACTTCCCTGAAAGGAAACCTCAGCAGTCTCCAGCCCATCTTCCAAACTCTGCCGCATACGAGGTTGTCTCGCATACAACGCGTCGCGCTCCGCCCCAACAACAACAAAACACGGCGTAACCCTCGCGAGGAACATCGTGTGAAGCGCGCTCTGGCGTGTAACGCACGACTTGGAGCACCGTCCGGAAAAGTATCTAGTTGTTTCGACAGTATAAAGTTTACAAGTGCCCGTTGCGTTTGGAGCGCACACGCCTGCCCGTGTGTGACGAGCGGAGCGAAACCGCACCGCTTGATGTAGATTATGCAAACGCAGGCGCCAACCCGGGAAAAGCGGTATCCTGACTTTTTAATCGTGGCCTCCGCAGGTGTGTTTGCGCGCTGTACGCCGCTATCAGGATCCCGCTACCCGCTATCGTCACACGGACGAAGCCAAAGCGACGAAAGAGAGAGAACGCCATGTCGACTCAAAAAGGTGGTTCATAATGCGTTGAAAAAAAAATCTCTACCATTTGAATTCATGAGCATCTGGTGTCTGTTTTTTTTTGTTGCGACGCGATAAACACGTGATTAAACTCGAAAAAGCATGTCCGAATTGTACGTTTCCTTGGGTTCATCGCACGTCCATACGTCACCAAACAATATCACTAGTGACTGTGAACGTTGCTACATACGATGTAAAAAGCCTAAAAATGAAGAGATTTTTCAAACACGATATTTCGCGTTGCAAACATTGTAATTTATTCAAGCCCGAATGTACATATTCGCAAGGCGCGGTGACTGAACGGTCCTGAGGATCACTCGAGGCTGGAAGTTAGCTCTCGTGATGAAATTCGTGTTGACATTGGTGTTGAATCGCTCCGAAGTGATGTTAAAGTTGTGGATAACACTATGGAACGCAAGAAGATTGAGATTTGGCAAAAAAGTAGGATTTATTCGCAGTTCAATGGGAGTAGTCAATTTTATGAACATAACTGAATTCTGCTATCTACTCTTTATTTTTTCTAATGTAAAAATGTACTAAGTCTTAACAAAGATAAACTGAAACTAATATTTATTAGCAAATTTATTAATGCAATATGACATAATTATTGTTTTATTTCATCGAACAGATTTCTTTATTTCACTGAGATTAACCTTATTGATGCTCTTTAATCAATGGATATATAATGCTGTAGGTCTATAACCTCACATAGTATGTACATCTACTGATGTTTAGAATTGGAGACATTTTTATTGATTATTACTTTAATTGATCAAAGTTATAGTTTATATATAAAGTCACCCTGTGATATGGGTATTTTTCTTAAACATTCATTTAAAAGTTGCATAATAAGGAGTACGAATATAATGAAAAACCTCCGCTATGAGTTGTTTTCAATGCTTTTTCATTAGCATGTATTATATTACTTTTCATGTTTTTTCCTACACTCATTCTAAAAAAGAATTTACTTCTACAAATCAACGCACTCCCTGACACCGGTCCAATGGCGCACAATGTTCGCGAGTGATATAATAAAAAAGAAGAATTTAATGTTTAATAGTTTCTAATTACTGAAATAAGCAGCGCCATTGTTCGGGAATTTAATCTGTTCTTGCAAATGAAAATCATGGACCTCTGTCGTATCGTTAAGGGAGAAACTCATTAAGCGCCGAGCAACCTGTTCCACTGCGCGAAGCCCGGGCTGGGGGAGGATCAGACGGCGACGGAGATGGCGACGGTGGCGGACGCGGCAGCTCAGGAACGCCGAAGAAATGGGTGGGAGCGAATTCGCACAAAGACAACATGAGGGAAATTGATAAGAAACGACTTTCTCTAAAACGAAACTGTTATTAGAAATAAAATTAGGTGGAGATGCATTCAAAGAATTATGCGGAATGTCTGAGAATAAATGTAACAAACTTCTATGGTATGTTGACACGTCGAAAATGATCACATTTTGCCGGTGACTACGCGGTAAGATAGTTAAAAAAACAAGTTACATATGTGACATTTTTTTCATGATTAGTAGGCAACTCGTTGTGTACTACGAGCACACATTGTGATGCTACGAGCATGCATTGTGATTTTGGCGGCACACATTGTGATGCATGAAGAGGGGGGGTTCGTTTACGTGTCAAATATCTGTGCAATATGCGTTGCCTAACCACAAGAAGCAACTGTCACATGTGTAACTTAGTTATTTGAAATTTTATGTTCATTCTCAAAAAGGGTACATTCCCCCTTCTTGTAAACGCCCTACAAGTTTGAAACATTCACTGTGAGACATCCTGTACCTGAAAATAAGCAGAAAACATAAAGGTTTTTAACGCTCTTTTAATAGCAACGTGAGAGGGTTCGTGCATTTGCGCACGAAGTTGGTTGTGCTGGGACCGCGCGCAGATGAACCGAAGGGAGAAGAGGAGTGAGGCGGAGGCGAGACGCGGAGTGGTCCAGTTTCGGGTCCGGCGCGGGTGGGAGGCAGCGGCGCAGCGCGGGCGATAGCCGGGGAAGGGCGAAGGGCGAGCGAAGCAGCGGGGCTCCTCGGAGGGCGAGTTTTAATCAACGCACATCTTGCGCGACCGAAGCGCGCGCAAACTGTAGCGGCCGGCCCGCCCGTCTTAATGCGCCTGCGCCTCCCACGCC
>BOPP01000031.1:6030612-6045135 GCA_017312745.1 Gryllus bimaculatus
TGGTGACGGCAGTGACTGGTGTTGGTGGCGGCGGTGACAGTGCGGCGGCATAGGGAGCGGTGAGGGCGGTGACGGGGGCGGCGTAGACATGAAAGCGAACCTTCTCGGCACGAACGTTACCGTGAACCGCGAGAACGCCTGCTCCTATACGCGCGCTTCTGATTCATGCCATTCTAAGGTTGTAGATTTTATTATAAAATTTATGATACGAATAAGACAGATAGTCGATACACTAAAGAGCAAGAACTTAAAACGAGAATGTATTTAACTGAGTAGAAGGGTCCTTTCGTTTGGATGTGAAAAAACTCAGACCGTTTAAATAATTCTTCCAACATCACACTCTTCATTAAAAACTATAGATAGTAGAAAAGAACAACTATTTTTTTTGAAAAATCGCGACGTTTTGGTATTTATAAAAAGCGCTCATTTATTACAAGAACGGTTTTCTCCTTATGCCTCTTATGCAACTCTCATAGGCTGGGAAAGAGTCACACTTGCCCAACCTATGACAAAGAATTATTCTGTTCAATTGTCAAATTAAAATATTTTATAAATGAATGTTTGGATTATGGTTTGCTTCAGAACGTAAAAGTTCTTACAAATAATATAAATATTTACACATATTAATATAAATTAATTAAATTAAAATTAATTACAATTTTAACATAAATAAAAATAAAATTCTATTTAATAATATTTCAGTTATATTCCTCGCTCAATGTAAAATATCTATTAATCATATTTTGAAAATAAAATGCAAGTTTATGTAACAAGAGTGCGAAACAGGTTGGTTATTCACGCACGAGTCGAGTTTGTCGTCCGAGCTTGAAGCTTGAACGACAGAGACGAGTGCGGGAATTACCTGGTGTCCGAGTTGCGTATGCTATTGTTTAACACATCGCGAGTTTAACGCAATCCGCGAAGAAAAGGAATAAAACAAAATATGAAACAACTAGAAATACCTTATTTGTACAAAAGTAAATGGATTCTATTCAGTGTCGTAACACTACTGGTCGTAAATGATAAACAAAGAGGTCGTCAAGACGAAAGACAATTGCGAATCGTTAGAGATATTTCGCATAATTTTCGCGATGTTTCGCACACTGTGAAAAAATTAAAAGTTTCGCCCACGGAAAACAAGCACGAAAACGCGTTTCACGCACGGCGTATTAAAATAATAAAATATCCACTAAGTAATGTTCAACATCCAATTAATCACATAAACAATTGGTATAAGTTAGAATTTACGACCACTGGTTAAAATAAAAAATTAAACAAACTATTTGTTAGAAATACTTAATGATTATTAACTCTTATAAAATACTAAAAGAAATAATTTCTGCTATACTCGAATTTGCCATTTTCCTCTGGTTATCGGGGACAAAGTCGAATTCACACCCAACACGTCCTCTCCAGTTCTTGTTGTTAGAGTAACTCGGGAACTCGGCCGACATTTCCCGAACTATCAGATAAATTATGATTACGAATAATAAAAATAATAATATTAATGATAATAATAACAGTAGTATAAAAACCAATAATGCTGAGATTTCTCCCTCAGCATTATAATTTACTTTAAGTACTGGATCTGTGGTTTTTATGTTCAGGGGAGTGGAGTTGTTCGAATCTGCCTGGACGAAATAATTCAGAATTTAACAAACAGAAAAAACACAAAATTTTGATAGTTAAAAACAGACAGTTATTGTTTTAAACACGTAGTAAACGGTAAACCAGAAAAGACAAGCAATAATCTCTCTTTATAACGCACAATAAACACTTGAACAAATAATGGTTCCTCATTTGTATTTCCTAATGGGTTCAAGGACTAAACAAAGAAAAAATTACCTTCCAATACCTCCTTTCTGGAAGAATTAAATTTTTTGGACAAGAAATTTATATAATAAAAAGAATTTGTCTATCAATGCAAAACTACAGTATCGTACCATTGTTAAACAAGCCATTTCGTACGGCATGGAAACTACAAGCACAATTCGAATGAAAAATTTGATGAAGACAGAAAGAAAAAGAAATTAGGAAGGATTTATGATCCAAGATAAACACAGGAAGGTTATAGATTGAGATGTAATGCAGAAATGTGTTGTAAAACGAAAAACCTAGAAGTGATGTTTAGAAAACGACTGCAGTTCTATAGACATGATCCGCATGGAGCAACCAAGATTAAACAAACTATTGATAGAATCTGGAATTACAAAGGCAAGGGAGGCTATGCCAAACAAATTAAGGAAGAAATAAAACAATTTTAAATTACTGAACAAGACTGTTGAAAATAATATATGATCAACATTTTTGACCTAAAATTTCTTGTCGGTGGAAAGAAGAACAGAGAAGAATGGACAGCTGAAAGAAGAGCTGCGCAGGATGAAAGACTTCTGAAGAAGAAAGAAGGAAAGTATATTAAGTGACATGTGTATATACGAGTATATCCTTCCTCGCCACGTGCCGCGTAATTCGCCTACTATTTCCACTACGCGCATTCCCTAGCAAGATGGGTTCCATTTGGCAAATAATTTCCACGAAAAGAAGATGTTTATAGTTCAAAGTGAAGCCAAAATTTAATTCAAAGATAAGAATAAAGTAAAAATTTAAAAATATAAGAAAGATTTTTGCCGAGCTATAACACCCACATACGCTAGATTGTATCGTATTCGTCCGACTTGTGCTTGCTATTTTCCTCTCTCGAGTCGGACAACAGCACCTTCTGCCTCTGAGATATCACCGGAACAAATGAACCCGTAACTTCTATTTTCAAAGTATTGAATCTTGGTGGCTCGAGATTGGATGTAAGTTACTGTACTTGCTTGCTGCTCAGAATTAGATGTACCTTGCTCCTATAGTCGATATTGCGAGAACTGGGATCGCGATTTTTCTGCCGGACAAATGTTCTGGATACAACAAGCAGTAACAATACATTGAAAAATATACATTAGATTTCACTACTTCTAAAACTACTTTACTTAAAACAATCGCCTTAATGTACTGTTTACTTACATATTCAATGAACTCTATTTAACATCTTACTATTTTACCTAATGTATGGGTCCTACAGCCAGTGGTTCATTAGTTTATCCGATATAATAAAGGTTTCTGCCGAAGTAAATTTAACACTATCGTTCACATAGGCATAGTCGGAAGATATCAACATTTTAAGAAGATGATAAGATAACGCAGCGCAACGACGACATGTACAGGCCACCATACTTGTTTTTCTGTTCCTCATAACTCTGAATAACTTCTCAAAACGTTTTAGCTTTGAGCTTCTCATATGTCATTTTTCTTGGTGGCTCCCGATCTAGCATAGCTTGGTTGAATGTAGACGCTGTCTGGAGGAGAATTTGATTGCTCTGATCGATACTTTTCCGTGGTTTCTCCAATCCACACCAGGCGAATGCCGGAGCAGTACCCTAACAAACGCGCCACGGACCTCGTGCAATCTTGCCTTTTTCTTCCTTGTGTCCTATCCCAATACCTTACTAACTTATACTTCCAAGAACTACACTAACACACACGAGAGACCATTCGGGAGCTTAGAGCTTGTCCTGGCTGAAGCAGTGGGAGATACCTGGTTAGGGAAAATTCTCGTAAGCCGACGAAGATCGGCGCTGGATCTTGTCATCCTGCGGGGGATCTGTTCGACATCTCACGCGATAAGAACCTGCACTACACTTACGGAACTGTTGCCTTTAGCAGTTAACGCACTCAGAATCACTAATCAATCCATCTATTTGCTTTAGAAATTTGTAGCATTTATTCTGAGACACCTGAATCCAGAACGTACTTTTGGGGGTCTGACATATGTTTCCGAAGCACCCTGTATAATTTCCGCAACGTCAGTCTTGACTAGCGATGGGCGCGGCGGGGACGGGGCTGGCTGTGGTGGCGGCGCGAGGCGCTAATAACGTCAGCATAAGCCCCGGTGGCGTCGCGGCGTCGGTTGCGGCGGGCGCGAACGCCGGGCGTATGTCTCCTGGCCGTGCCGAAGAACGCGCCGCCTCCCTGCGAAAGCCGCCGAAATCCCCCGACACGTCGCGACCTCGGCAGGACTTCGCGGGGGGGGGGGGTGCAGCTGACGGCATTACGGCTAGGGTGACGGCTAGGGAAGGCGAAAAAGCATCGATATTTTTAAAAAATCCATATTTTCCATTAGAAATCTCCATGTGAACCCTGATGTTTTGTTTCGATGTGTTTTAGATCGATGTATTTTTTTCCGGAAAACATCGATGTTTTTCAACATCGCAACATGGTGTGAACACTTTTCAGATTTTCAGCGTCGAAGTACTATGTTGAGACCGCAAAGTGTAAAAGTGGCTTTTGATTGTACTATCTTAGGTACTACAACATCAAATTTTATAAGGAGTATACTGCAACTGTAATTCAAGGTACACCAGTGGTCACTGAATTGAGTATGAAACATTTCTTTCAATAAAACTGCACCACTCTTCAGTACAAGAAGTCGCTGAGCAAACCATCATTTTTCATAATTTACTTTTTTTCATGTCACAAACACAATGTAACACAACTTTCAGAATTACGTTGGTGGGTCACAAAGCTTTGTGTTTTTCTCTTTTTTTTCAGCCTGTTAAGTCCTGTACCCCAGAAATTGGCATGTCTGTCCCTAGCGACATTCCCGTCTCACAGGTTTGCCCTTGATTTCGGTACTTTTTGAATCAATGTGAATAGAAAATAATATCATAATAATAATAATAATAATCATAATAATAATAATAATAATATAATAAATAATAATAATAATAAACCAAAAATTTACACTGTAGATAACTGCGGCTACTGCATAAAAGAACCAAAGAAATTCAAAAATTATAATATACTTTTAGATTACGAGATAAAACTTTCCCCAATGTTTACCAGTAATTGTAATATCACGGCATGAATTTCAGTCTCCTTTCTCATCGCTTCGCCTCTGTCCCTGAAAGCAGTGCCGTGGGAGACCCCGCCAGATTTACGCAGGGCCTGCGGTTCATGCTTCCGATGACATACGAGGGTTCTCTGTGTTTATGGCCTTCCGCTTAACGAGTTAAGGTGAGGTGTCATAGCAAGGAGGCGGATCCCAGCCGATCATTTTTCGGGAGGTGTGACTTTTGTATACCTATATTTATGTAATAATAATGTATTTGTTTATTATATTGTATTATTTAGGAGATTCTCCAAATGACACTATATTTTGAAGTAATAGCCTCAAACAATTTTAAGATGGTATTTCGAAGCATAGACGGAAATATGGTGAAAAAGATAGTTATGTACTACTATTACAGACAGTTTACCTCGTCTGTAAAATAGTAGTCTAGCATCTTAGTTTGATTCTGTGGAAAATAGAGTGAGATGCAAAGTGACGAAGCATAACCGACTTGTGGCTTTGCGTGTTCCGCGCAATCCGCGCCTGCTCCGTCGGGCCTGGTCGACACGCCACCAGCCTGGCCGTGCCGCCCGCTGACAGAGGGCTCACAACGGGCGGGTGGGTGACGCAGAAGCGAAGAATGGGAAGGGGGGTGAGGTGTTTTTCGTAAATTTTTACTTTACGACGATCCTAATTCGTCCGATTTGCATGATTGTCACGGCGTTCAATTCAGGAAGCATGTGGCCATCGCGCTACAAGCCCACATTTTTTAATTTGTTTTTGGAAGTTTGAGAACTAATTTCGGATTCGCGTTTTTACTAGATTTTTGAAAAAAGGTCATCGTAGCGTAAAGTCTATTTTACGTAGCGTATAGTCTATATTAGTGAAAATATTACAACTAAAACCTACAGTCAATACAAATTTCACCCAGCCAAACAACACAGCTCTAATAATATACAAAATCGTCTTAAGACCCCGCGCTTTATGCGTGTGTTCCATCTTGATTAATGCTGCAAAAACTAATATTAACAAATTACAAATTTTCGAAACCCTTTCCAAATAAAAGAAATCACCAACGTTTCTTGATTTGTTACAAACGATCAACTCCACAAAGAATTATCAAACGAACTCATACCCATTCACGTCAGTTACCTATTTTTCAACTTCTATTTTTCCAGTCTACAAATCTCCACAAAAAATGCATTCAGCCTCGGCTGAAATCCTATATAACCAACCAGAATTCAAAAAAAAAAAAATCCCCTCTATTTCTAAACACATTCGCTGAGAGTCTCACTTAATAGAAGTGGATATTTGGCTTCCTTGCCCGGCATTACATTTAAGCATAGTACTAATGTAAGTCAGTAGTAAGCATTCCAAAATATGTGTATAGAACTACGTTTTTCGTATCTATGCTTATATAACACCCTTATAATAAAGTTATATAATTTCCTTCCCGTATCAGATTAATTTTTTTAGGATGAGATTTATTTCATGAAGAAAATACATTTTCTAATCTGAAGCAAAGAGCTGCTTTTCATATAAAATACTGAAGATCCACCAGCAAGAGCTGTATAACATTTAGAACAGAGAGTAAAAAGTAATCTGTTAATTCCATCAATTAACGTGATATTTCAATTTTAAACAATCAGAATAAAACAATTCCAAATAAATAACTTGCAGTAACGTTACTGCTACACACAGTAAAATCTGCAGTAACGTTACTGCTACACACTATAATTATATTAACATATTTTTCCATGATTTATTATATTTCATGACTCTTTTTAAAAGTTTCATATGCACAATTTATTTTCTCAGTAAAATAAATGAAATTATTTTAATATTTTTAATTTAATATAGAAAACATACGTTACTAAAATATATCTGTAGCATCAAGATCTTTTTTAAAGATTAGAATAAACAATTTGTTAGCAGAAGCCTTAATTTGTGCATTTATTGGAACGAAATTTCAAATTAAAAAAAACAAAAACTTTTTTGTGATAGTATATTCTAAGGCGAGTATATAAATCAATGGTATAATTGATATTCCCTTTTGCTAACTTCTTGGTAATAACAATATGTATCATTATTATATTATGTTAGGATTTATTATTATTATTATTATTATTATTATTATTATTATCATTATCATCATATTTGTAGGACCAATAAGTCACCTTTATTTGCGTTTGTAAATACTAAATTCACCAAAATGTCAATTTCAACAGAAGAAAGTGAAACATATATAAAAATATATTTAGCAGATTCCCAAATGCATTGGAAGTGAGGAGTGAACGAATGCCCACCAGTCGTGGAAGGTAAACACAGAAGAAATGTGTTTCGTAAAACAGAAACCAAAACGCCTAAAAGTTAAAAAAAAATTAAAGAACAATTATTATAATTAATGCAAAATAAATCAGTTAAGTTAGCTGAGCAACTTAAAATCCTGTTGTCTGTCAATTGTTTATAAAACAATCTGCTTTACATATATGCGTTACATGCTCTTAGTGGATCGACCCCTGGAATTCTGATATTAATTAACTGGGACATCGAAAAGAAAAAAGAGGTGAAGGAGAAGACAATGAAGCAGGGGAAAGATAATAAGATAGAGAAGAATCAAAACAGGAAAAAATAAGACGAAAGAAGACGAGGAATAAGAAAGAAAAACAAGTTGAAGGAGAAGGAAGAAAAGAATAGGCAGGAATCAGATACATCTGTTGAGTTAGCTAAATAGTAGTGCTCTGTTTTGCATATCGCATCATGAATTCTATACATTCTTATTTCTTAAGACTCGGTAAGCGAAACTTCGACATTTAGTCAGTAAAAAATCACAAAATGAAACAAAATGGAAATAGCGAAAATCCGACTTTTTAATTCGATACTGTTAACTTGAAAAGAACTGGAAGGCATAAAGACACATCAAACACAGATATTGTCATTTTCTTTTTCGAGTTTAGTGTTTGGAAGAAAGTATTCCATAAATTACTTACTTTACGTTTCAATGTATTCTTTTAAACGTATCTTTAAGGTACAAGCGCTTTAAGGTATTATTAATGGCCGTGTAAATATTCACAAATTTATAATTAGAAAAAAATATAAGAGTGCATCTTTCTCAAGAGGCAGTATCGATAAATGCAAAGTAAGACAACTAATACTTAACAATGTTAGTTGCGTTACTTTGTATTTTATCAATGGAATAAAACGCTTTACCTATTGCCAGCAGCAATCTACCCGCAGTATCTGTATTTGTTTGTACCTTGTTTGCACCATTGTATCATTGGGTGACAAATAAACGTTGTCAGGAGATTGACATTTTTGCCGCGTTTTTTGTGGTAACATACAAACGACAAATAAACATGACGAAATAGAAACTTCACCACGACAGAAAAACATCTGTGAGAGACATGCGACCACAATGGCGCTTCGGTAAGAGAAATATGTCACCTGTACGTGGAAAATCCTTCAGATTGTCAAGAAAAGGGGGTAATAATAAAACATACATGAAAAGAATACACAAAAGAAAAAAATACGTGCAAGACATCGCCATATTATTGTCATGAAATTCGTTTGATTGGCATCTCACAAGCCGATATGTTCAAATGAAAAATTTTTAATTGACTTTATTTACCCGCTTTTTCAGAACATAAAAAATACGAACGATAGTAGTTACTTTCATAGTTGTTAAATACGAGAAATTGCTTCTAAGTCCCCAGTAAAATCTAATAGAAATTCAGTTTTGTTCTTGCCGTTATCGTATACGTGTATCGCTGTAAAATCACTTCTACAAAACCTCTGCTGCTCTGATCGGCATTTTACAGGGATTTCTAGAATCAACCCCAGACGAAAAGTGGAGCTGGACCCTCTCAAACGGACCGCGAGCGAACTTTCCTTCCTTTTCTTTGTCGTATCCTCAACCCCCCACCTCCACACATTTACTCGTACACTTACATGTACTACATTTCACGCCGAGATACCAGTAGGGAGCTTAGCGCTTGTCCCAGTTGAGGTGATGCCCTGCTAGTGGGAGATACGTGGTTGGGGAAACACAGCAAGCCGACATATTGAACTGCACGGCATCTCACCATCTAATGGGGAATATCACCATTACTTTCCGCCATACAAACATACACTAAACTTACTGGACAAACAACCTTAGTAGTTGGCGCAGCCCTAATCGCTAATCAATCAGTCAATCAATTCAGCAAGAAAATACGCAAACCGCAACGCATAGTCAAGATGTAATTATGACGCGGTACATGAAGAGGCGGACCGTGGTGCGGGAGCTGGTCGCGATCGGGTGGGGGAAGGGAGATAAACAAAGTGGAGCGGAGATTTGCTGAGTAAGACGGAGGGGAATAAAGGGGGCGAAGCAGAATGGAATGAGTCGGAATGCGGCAGAGGATTGAGGTGACAAGTGGGGTGGGGAAGTAATATTACGTCCATTTATCACCATAGTCTATTTACTTCTTTTCTCTCTCTAAATAATTACTGTGATACATTCACCGGAAAGGTGGGTACTTGTGATTGTGTTTACGTAAATAAAACAATAATAATTACATACATATCACACAAACATTATCTCAGAAAAAACGTCGGCGGAATTGGTAATACATTTGATAGTGAAGGCAAACAAATCTTCGAGATTATGTGAATTGCTGAAGAAATGAATTTTACACCTAAATATGCGACCCTTCTGTGTTGGCATCCTTCAGATATGCCTGTATTTCAAAGGTGATATGTTCGATATACTAAATTGTACTAATTTCACGAACGGGCGCATTGCTGACATTAAATACGAAACGGTAAATGCTTGAAAGAATTGAAATTTGCAATGTAACCAAGGGGTGACCTATAAAAGGTTGACAATATTGGTAGTGTTTTTTTAAAAAACTAATCTCATAAAAAATGAAGAGAAACAGTAGGAGTTTGACGTTTTCAATGTTCTAGGGTCGCAAGAATGTGTGAACATGACATATTTTAAGTCAAGAAAAAAATTACAAAAGTACTTGAACTATGTACTAGTAATTTTGTGTTTACTCTCAACGAATGTCTAGTGTCAGTGTCATAAAAGATATAACACTAACAATTCTCTTTGTTGTGTACAGTATTAATGATGTTATTAAATTCTGACGTATGTTGAGGCACGCTCAGCTTTTCAGACGTGTCTTCAGAAGCAACAAATATATGTACTTTCGATATGACATTGAAGATATTATGCCCTATATTAATCTACCGACTGTACGCTATTGTAATTACAAGTACGTCTTTTTTGAAATACAAGTCACTCCAAAACGAAAGAAAGTATATGATAAAGTTAGTTTTGATCGCATTAGGAAGCGAAATAGACGAGAACATTAAATTTATCTATTTATGTAACATTTGATCTACGCATTCATGTTTCGATGAAGTAATTTCTTATTTCCGCAAATGCTGACCAAACGAAACGTACATGTATATTTCATTTACTAACACAAGGTGATGGAACATTTACGTTCATTCCTTGGACACTCCTGTATGTTGAATTCAGTGTTTCCAACATGTTAAGAACTACCATAACGCATTTGTGACCCACAACTAGAGGTACTAAATTCATTATAACTTTTGAAATGCCGTATCCTATTTCTGATCTCTATTAAGGAAACTATTAGACCTGATCTCAAAAGCTAATTCGGGTTCATCATTGCAGCTACAAATCTAGTATTAAAATCTCGTACTGTGGCTGTATCCCAACCCAAGCCCCGCCGTCCAAAGCGCGCGGAAATCCCTGCTGCCAACTCCTGGAGCCGGTCCTAAACCTAACCCAATCTAATCGCTGCCTCCAACTTCAGCGCTCGCGAATAGTTTAGAAACACCCTGCGTAATGAGGAAGCCGATAAGACCGTTGTTTAGTTCGCTGACGAGATTTGAGCGCGAGCCGAGAACAAACACCAGGCAGGACCGCGGGGCGGGAAGTTAACGGGGGCGGGGGGCGGTTGGGGAGTCGCGGGGCGAGGCGGGAGCGGGGGCGGGGAGGGGCGGTGCGGGGCGGTGCGGGGCGGGGAGGGAGCGGGGAGGGGAGGGTGGGGCCGGGGCCCGGCGCTGCACGTCTGCGAGCGCCGTCAAGGGAACGACGCGAAAGGCGGTGGCACACGTGCACCGGGCACTAACGCCACCGAAAGGCAGCGTGGCTCACGAAAGGAGCATTCAGCGTTTTCCCGGGCGCGAATTACTTCGTCATTAGTCCCGTTATCGTAAGATTGATTTGCTTAGGCGATTCCAGCACGTCAACTGCTAAGGTCATAAGTCCTGTTATTGTAGATTTATTGGAATGATTGATTAGTGCTTCCGACATGCCCAACCTGCTAAAGCTATAGTCCTGTATTGTAAATTGATTGTTAGTGCTTCCGGGCACTAATCATGCTAATGAGTCGTTAGTCCTGTTATTACAGTTGATTGATTGATGTTCCAGACCATTAATTGCTAAGGTCATTACTCCCGTGGGTAAGTGCATGTTTTTCGCGGGATGTGGCGTTATTACACCACCCCGCTGGATGGCGAGATCCGGCGCCGACCTACGTCGGCTAACGTGGGAATTTTCCTCAACCAGGTAATCTCCCCCCAGTGACGGCACGCTCCAGCCGTGACAACTCTAAGCTCCGGCTGGTCTCTCGGCTTGTGTGATTGTGTACTTTCATACCAGTTTGGCAGGAAGACGCGCGACAGGATGGTCAACCGTCGGCAACACATACTTCGATGCGGCAGTCACCCGGACACGATATGACTGGCCGCGGAAGCCTCGATTCAGTGTAGTTCATAGTATAAGTGGTGTGTAACTAAGGGGTGAGGATATTCCCGGCATTCGGATGGTGTTGATCGGAGAAATCACGGAAAACTACGTATCGAAGCAGCCGTCCGCTACAATTCTCCTCCGGATAATAACTGAATTCGACGTAGCTATCTAGCTAGTACTGAAAAGTCTGCCAATGTCGGGTTTCGAACCTAGGACCTCCCGATCATAATACTGCAGTGACATCAGCTGGTGCCCTGATCCACCTCTCCATGTATGTAAAACAAAGCAGCATTAAATTGATTTAAACTGAACCTGTCAGTCTCCGTAGTATGAGCATTCACCGTTTCGTCGCCCCGTCTCTCCGCCATATGGTGAAAGGAGCGTGGCGAAATTTGCGTGACCCGACGGAAGAGCCGAGATGATGGTCTGAGTCTCTCCACGTAAGATAACAAGGCATCATTGAATTGAATTGCAGCTGTCAGTCTGCGTAGTACGAACCTTTACCTGTTTGTTACCTAAGTAATTCCTTCCTTCTATGCAGGACGGTGAAAGGAGCGTGGCGAAATTTGCGTGACCAGATGGAAGGGCAGAGATGGCGGCCTGAGTCTCTCCACGTAAAATAAGAAGGCATCATCGAGTTGAAATGAATTTATCGGCCTGCGTTATAAGAACCTTCACCTGTTTTGTTGCCCAAGTATTTCCTTCTTTCTCCGCAGAATGGTGAAAAGAGCGTGGCGAAATATGCGTGGTCAAACGGAAGAGCAGAGATGATGGTCCGAGTCTCTCCCCATAAGATAAGAAGGCATCATCGAATTGAATTGAACCTGCCGGTGGGCGTGGTCCGAAGCGTCGCCCCACTGTGCGGCCCCGAGCGGGGCGGCGAGTCGTCAGCGCGTGAGCGGGCGCGGGGCCGCTGGGTCGACGAGCCGCGGCGAGCCGCCACGACGCCCAGCCACGCGAAACATCCGGAATATTCATCTTAAATCGCGAGCCCCGCGACGCGCGACGGAGATTGTGAAGGCGGCGGAGAAGTAGCAGGGGGGGGGAGATGGAGAGGGCGCTGACACAGGTGGAGTGTTACAAGGAGTTCCGGTTAGTAACGAAGGTAATAAAAGGTGGTATAATGGATTCAGCGAAATATGTTTTCGTAATCTGAAGATAAAGACAAGATGCATTGAGGTTGGAAAATTGAAATTACGGAAAGAGGTCCGGTCATAATTGTACGATTTAACCTGTCGTACCATTTTTTGTTATATATATTATAATTATATATTATATATATAAAATATTATATATATAACAAATAATATAATATATAATACAAATTGTAAATAAAATTATATATTATATACATTTTTTTTGAAGCCATTGCTGCCTAAATAACAGTATTAGGAACCTAATGGGATGAAGCAGTTGAATGCTCGATACGACCTTGTATTTACGTATTTACCTCAGAGAATTATGGTCTTTCGGGTGTGAGAAAGGTAACCCAATATACGGAATTCAACATAAACTTGGTGGATATACTTTATCAATTACTGGATACAATACACACAAATCAAAACAAAATATGGCACAGAGAAAAAAATAATAATGCTCATATTGACTCGGTTTGAATCATGGGTCTCATTTCTGATCTCTAGTCTTTCAACACTCTTTGGAAACAGAGTTTTTCCTTGAAAGAGTACATTTCCTAAAAACAACTGTAAAAATGCTTTTCTACCATACACAGTAAGTATCTGGCTAGACAAAAGAAAATTCAAATAAAATTGCAATTCACTAGTTTTATTGACATTCTCACACAAATTACTTAGGTTCAATTAAATGATTCCATTATATACATTTCAACGCCCACATAAATTAACGTCTAAGCAAAGCAATAATTACACACAATTTACTACTCACAAAGTTTACTAAGGCAAAGTGAGTTTTCCTCAAGTGTGTTATAAATTTTACTAGGCTTTTTCTTCAATTCCGTGAGAACAGTTTGCTCGCAGTCTCACTCAAGTACGTAAATTACGTTATTTTTCTCCCTGAATATCTCGTCAAATTATTTATTCAGTTCACAATCACAAGCCACAGACTCGATCACTACTCTCACAATCATTCTTGCGGTCACGCGACTGTTACCCTCAACGCAGAACGCAAGGGAAAATATTAGATAACAACAGACTTGCTATCGTAATCATTAATTGGGTTGTTGTATATAAATGTCATGTACTTTTTTATATTTATATTTGCAGCAGAACAGAAATTACAATGTTAATTTGACTTCGAATTAGATATTGTTGTTTATCTGGTAACGGTAAGGAAAACTCCAGAATTCCCAAGAAAAAGAAGTAAACAATTCGTACGTAAGTTTTCATTACCAAAAATCTGTACAATCGGTCTATCTAATCCACAAATATAAATGTATTATGACGGATCAATCTCGGTACCTAGATAGAGCTATTGTCGGGTTAAATAAATAAAGAAATATCAAATAAAAAGTAAGTGTATTTATGGCAGAGTAATTGCCGAGAAGGACGAGGGGAAATCACAGAGTATAACTAGTTTTTATGAGTATGACAATCACGAGTATGAATACTTTTTATTTCAAAAATCTGTATTTTTGTTACAGAAATACAGAATTCTGTGCTTACGACGCGAGGTGCCTCATATGAAGAGTCGGCCGGATGCGCTCTGGCTGATAATCTCCGACTCAACCTCCTACTGCATGCTCTATACGTACCGACAGTGCGCGTGGGCGTTGACTTTGCGTTTAGATGCAGAAAGTATCAGCGACGTAGTGTTTAATGATTTTTATTTCCAATGTCCGAGAAAAATTGGTTGCCGTAGACGTTTAGAACTCGCTAGAGAATAATATTGTGGTTGTTTCCTG
>BOPP01000031.1:6098322-6119306 GCA_017312745.1 Gryllus bimaculatus
GGAGTTGGGGGGTGGTGTGCCCGGTGCACCGATGGTGACAGAGATGGCGCCGCGGCCGGAGAGCGCGGCGACAGCGACGTGGGGACACTGCAGAAGAGGAGACACAGTTGGCGTGGTTTGGCGCGCCTGGAGTCCACAAAGGATGCAGGCCATGGAAGGGCCTAGTAGGGGGAAACCTATCCACACAAGGTACAGATTCTGGGTGGAGGATTGTTCAACAGCCGTCAATATTCCGAGGTTCACGGCGGAACTCACGTCGTTAGCTTCGACGTACATTATGTTCGTCCACTGACCCAACATATGAGCCTCTAGCTTGGTAACTTGTGGGAGGACTGAGCGAAGGATTTGTTCTGGATACCACATATAATAGTTCAGACGGGGAGCATGAACCCCCTGTCAGGTTGCCTATTTCAGTTATAAACTCACGTCCATAGCTTCAAGATAAACCACAGTGAACGGAAACACTCATCGTCTGCTGACTGCGAAAAGGAGGAGGGTGGGCGTGGGAGTGTGGGGTGGGTCCCCGGTGGCACCGGATGTGAAGAGTGGCGCGCGGGTCGGGAGCGCGCGACAGGCGAATCGTGGGGAACTGAGAAGAGGAGACACAATTGCGTAGGTTTGGCGCCTTGGAGTCTACACAAGGATGGCGCCATGGAAGGGCCTAGTAGGGGAAACCTCCGACACAAAGGTACAGATTTCTGGGTCGGAGATTGTCAACAGCCAAATCAATATTCCGAGTTTCACGGGCGAACTACGTCGTTAGCTTCGACGTACCATTATTTCGTTCCACTGACGCCAAACATATAGCCTTAGCTTGGTAAACTTTGTGGGAGGACTGAGGCGAAGGACTTATCTTGGATACACATATAATATTCAGACGGGGAGCATGAACCCCCTGACCAGGTTGCCTAGGTTCAGTTGAACTCACGTCGATGCTTCAAGGAAAAATACGTGAGCGGGAAACGAAAAGGAGGGGTGGGGTGAGGGGGGGCGTGTGAGTGCACCGGATGGTGACAGAGATGGCGCGCGGGCCGGAGCGCCGGCGACAGCGAGTGGGACACGCCAGATAGAGGAACACATTGGCGTGGTTGCGGCGCGCTGAATCCAACAAAGGATGCAGGCCATGGAAGCGCTAGTAGGGAAACCTTCGTACCACAAAGGTACAGATTCTTGGGTGGAGGATTGTCAACGCCATCAAATATTCCGAGGTTCACGGCGAACTCACGTCTCTAGCTTCGACGTACATTATGTTCGTCACTGACCCAACATATGAGCCTCTAGCTTGTAACTTTGGAGGGACTGAGCGAAGGATTTGTTCTGGATACCACCATATAATAATAGTTCGACGGGGAGCATGAAACCCCTTCAGGTTGCCTATTTCAGTTATAACTCACGTCCATAGCTTCAAGGATAAACACGTGAACGGGAAACACATTCTCGTCTGCTGATGCGAAAGAGGGAGTGGGGTGGGAGTGGTGGGCGTGGGCTGCCCGGTTGACCTGATGGTGACAGAGATGGCGCGCGGGCCGGCGAGCGCGGCGGACAGCACGTGGGACCACTGCAGTAAGAGGAGACCACAGTTGGCGTGGTTGGCGCGCCTGGAATCACAAGGATGCAGGCCATGGAAGGGCCTAGTAGGGGAAAACCTTCGACCAAAAGGTACTGATTCTTGTGGAGCAATTGTCAACAGCCACCCATATTCCGAGTTTCACGGCGGAACTCACGTCGTTAGCTTCGAAGTAATTATGTTCGTCGCGCTGACCCAACAAATGAGGCAATCTAGCTTGGTAACTGTGCGAGGGACTGAGCGAAAGGACTTGTTCTCGATACCAAATATCAAGGTATTGACTAGGCTTTCAGTTTGAACTCACGTCGATAGCTCAAGGAAAAAACTCGTGAGCGGAAACATATTTCGGTCTGGTGACTGCCAAAAGGAAGGGTGGGTGGGGCGCGTGGGTGCCCCGAGCACCGGAGGTGACAGAGATAGGCGCGAAACAGGGAGCGGGTGACGGCGAAGTGGGGACACTGCAGAAGAGACCGCAGTTGGGTGTGGGTTGGGCTGCTGGAATCACAAAGTTGCAGGCCATCTGAGAGAGCCCGTAGATAAAACCATCGACGCGGGGAGTCGGTTCTTGATGGAGGATTTGTAAATGGTCACTCTTACATAGAGCAGATTTAGCCCAGTATACAAAATTCGACCATGTTATGCTTCTCTCAGCTTACACTAGGATATAATATATATTCGCCTTTAACAGTGACAATTATGACTTTAGTGATTGACTCTAATTGCACTCAGTAGACGTACGTTCGAGATTAAAATTTTCCACGCATGAACCTTACGATCGATATTACCCAACATTATCGAAAAGATTTGTAATGTAAAAAAATAAGTCGGTATTATATAGTTACTATAACGAAGAAGACGTGAGAAGGATAGAGCTGATATAATTTTAAATAGGGAGGGGTGGGGAGGGGAGGGGAGGTAGAAGAGGGGGGAGCGCGCAGGCGAAGGAGATGGAGATCGCGGCGAGAGCTGCGAGGAGAGACGAGCTCTGGTTGAGTGCAGTAGGTAAAGGGGCGTGGACGGTGCAGGTAGGCGGGAACGTGAGCTGGTGGAGATGACAGTGTCGGATTTATGAAGGGGGCGTAATGGCTACGAGCCTACAGGACGGTGTTTCAACGAACCCAAATGAATGATTTCTAACAATTTATCGTTACTGTCGTGTAAAGGATATTATTCTAGTTCTTATTAAAATATCATTGTATCTTCATTAGAATAGTTATTTTGGGGACTTTTAATGAATTTCCCAAAACGAAAAAATTTAAATGTAACTGAACGGGTGAAAACCATAACAGTATAAGTGAATTTTTATAGTCTGAGAAAAGCTTGTTTATATTACGTAATATTTCAGCGCTAATGTAATTTTGTGGTTTCAACGAACAATTAAAATGCCGTGGCTTTAATGATGATCCAAGGCACCGCGACTTTACAGTGATATTGAATTAAATAAACATTTTCTCAAAATTTATAAAATGTCACTTATATTACTCTAGTTTTCACCCATTCAATTCAAGCATTAAAACATTATGTGTAACTTATATAAACTTCATAAGGACGAATAATAAACTAAAAGTGTTTTGAAATAAATTACGAAAAAATAAGAAATAAGAATGTATAGGAAGTAAACTAGAAAATAATATGATAATGAATAAAAGTGAGTCAGAAAAAAAAATTTCTCTCGAAACAAGAAAACTCTACATAGGAAACTGAAAAATTCAAATATTGTTTCTAAGGTAAATATTTCTTCACCGAAAATCATATTAAAATATCCATATACATATGTAAATACTTTGAAAGCTGATATGAGCGGTCATTATTTGATTCCAAAACAAATAGATGATAATTTACAATATAGTCGTTTAATGGTGGTTATAAACACATGGAAAGAAATATTTCGTGAATAATTTTCTATTTGCAACGAATATACCTTTGGGTGTGTTTATGTTAAAAGGTTTACATTTTATGTTTACATAAACTTTGACATATCCGAAACGTTTTTACACAAGTCCACTTAAACAATTCTTCAGTTTTAGGCTTGATCAACAACTAGAAAATATGTTCTAATTAACATCCAGAAGAGGCTTCAGAAAATGTCTGGATTTCATAAACTTATCTGGAAAAGAAATAATTTCTTCGCGAAATATGCTACTCAGTTTCAGTGTTTAGTGTTCTTGACAATAGTTTACAAAGAACAGTAATAGTGTTCTTTACAAACCTTGTCCCAAGGCAAGAAATAGTAAATCAAAAGACGTTTTCACCACACTTCCGCTACTCACTTTAGACTAAACATTACTAATGTTGTGCATGCCTAATTCAAGGTAGGTTAATCTTCGAACATTTTATTTAAAGTGCCTGGCCAATGACTGGGGAGCCCGGTGGTGGCAAAAAATGAGAGTACTCCGTGTTTTGGAAAATCCAGCATTCCCATGAAAGAATGGTTGTTCATGGAGGTGGCTTCTTCACTAAGGAAGATTTTCAGAAGGTTAGATTTAAAGCTTATCGAAATTGCAATGAGGCTTTGTTGACTGTTTGATTGACTGACTTAATAATTATTGATAACGTAATAAAGGTGAACTTAAATTTATTTTCTCTTATTATAAACTCTCTCCAAGCAGCAAAGATATGGAAAGTGCCTGTAAATTTAAATCTTTAATTTGCATTTACCATAATGTTGTTAATCACGACATCTGAATATATCATTAACATTTTATCATAACACAAAGTAGAAATAAGAAACGTTAATACAAATCTGTAGAGGTAAAAATAGAGGTTTATGCTTGAGATTAAACTGAGGCTTTCGTTTTATTAAAGATGTTTCTTGAAATAAAAGAAAAACATCAAAATTAATTTTATCAAGAAATAAACGCATATCTATAACTCTTGATAGAGATTTAAGACAAATTGAGAATACCGGCGGATATTAGGGACATTTACAAGTCGTGAATTTGAAAGACGAAACACAATAATTCTAGTGAGTATTCTTGAGAGCATACGCTGGAATCAAATAACGGAATTTCGTAATGCGAGTCCCGTCACGCTCCCACTTTACACAAATGTGTCCGTGGCTTCGTTTGCTCTCTCATTCATGGTTTTCGTCCCAACGATTTTGTATGAATTCAACTTCAATATTCAATAATCATGAAAATAACGAAAAATATTTAATAAAGCTTATTGGAGCAATACAATACGGCAGGCACTTTATGGCTAATTTTAATGAAGGTGAATTAAAACGTGCCACAAATTAACACAGGTAGTTGTTTAGAATTTTGAGGATATGTGTAAGTTGAGGCATCATTAATTATCACAAAAAATTATTAATCTACAGGTTACTATAATTGTCATACACTTTCCTTTCCTAATATAAGCAACATATTTATAAAGTCAAATTGGAGGGTAATATTCCAACTATGTTTTTCTGGAAAATATAGTTTTCTTTAGAGATACGAAAATATGTACTTATTATATAATTTTATGATACTGTCTTCTTTCATTATATTATTATCATCGCATATTCCTAATTAAAGTAAATGTCAAGTCAGAAGTACACATAATAAATAATCATTTTATGAATTTAATAGTAGTTTTTAATTTTAACTAGTTCCTATTTTTACGTATGTTCTTGATTGTACAACGCGTAAAAACCCATATTTTTCTGTTAACATTGGCTCATCATTGCTTATTAACGATAAAGACTGCAAACATTCACTCTGGATTTCCCGTTCATGAAAAAAAACATATTTTCTATTACGCACAAAACTCATTTTCAACAACTTCGTACATTCAGTATAAGGAAAGGCAGACAACACGCACTTGCGCATGGGGCTGTTTGCTTCGCGAGTGGCGCGCAGCCTGCAAACTGCAACCCAGCAGCGCCGCGCCGCCCGCCCGGTGGCGGAGGCGGTGAAGCTTCCGCTTGCTATCTCGCTCCTCAGGGGCTGAGGAGTTCGCCGGGTCAACTCCCACGGGGGCCGACTTGCAAGCAGATCAGCCAATTAATGGTCTTGTTATGAATTAATTAACAGCCTATGTACATCCTCGTGAAGGACAAAAGCCAGCCACTTCTCCCTAACATCGGATCCCTGAAAGTTGAGAGATTATGCTCGTACCTTGCGTAATGTTGGAGAGAAAGAATTGGGTCTACGAAGAGTGATAATTTAAAACTGCAATTGTTTTAACATCATTCAAGAACGTTATTGATTGTACAACTGTGTAAAAGAAGAGCAATCTGTAAAAATTTGCTTGCCCTATCTTATCAAAACCAATCATATTTGAGAAATAAATCGTTTCCCTGATGATAGGGCGTTTGCACGAACGTTATTAGTTTCCTGGTTTCATAAAGCAAGGTGTTCATTGATCTTATCTGTAAGGTAAGGAGTAACATTTACGTGGTCATTTGAAACGTTTTATATCAAGCTACGATCCTTTGTACTGTGCTGAAAATGAAGGTCTTTTTTAAACATAATGTGAAATATAATTACAGAATTCTTTTGGTGGAGAAATCAAAAAGGAAACTAGAACACACAAAATATGTATATACACGTATCTTCCACCCGCGAGGCACCGCTTAAACCGAAAAAAGGGTATTTGCGTGCGTTTGGAAGTATAAGTGTACGTATGTAAGGGGTAAGAATAGAACAAGGAAGAGGAAGGAAAAATCGCATTCAGTCCTTGACCCGTTTGTTGGGGTACTGTTCCGGCATTCACCTGGGATAAACACCGGAAAGGAACCGATCGGAGCAGCCGGCCGCTAGAGTTCTCCTCCAGACAGCCGCTGAAATCGACCTAGTGTCGAAAATTTTCATATACGGAAAACATCTCGGCAGTAATAAGTAGTGACCACCATCCAGGTGATTCGACTCTTGCCCAAATCATAGATCCGATAGTTGGGGTTAGAAGAGTGGGAATATCAAAATATTAATGCTAAAATATAAATAAACAAATTATGTTTAAATAATAATTTTGGAGTTGAAAATTAAGGGAGGAAAAATACAATATGTATCTGTTTGCCACAAAAAAAATTAATATTACCATTGTTTGTATTGTATATTAATAGCATATCCCGTATTTCTGATGCCCGTTCCGTTACCCCCTCGCATAAACACAGCGAGTGCGATGAGTTTGCAGCGATGAAATGCGGATTAGGCCTGTGCTGGTGTAACCCGTGCCCCTCCTCCTTCAATCCAGACTCCTATTTGTTATAATTTGGGAGCCACGCGATTGCGGCTCGCGGCGGGTGGCGAAGCGGCGGCAGGAGCGGCAGGGAACTTGGCGGCGTGAGCCGGGCGGGGCGGCGAGGGCGGCGGGAGGGCGGGTGGCGAGTGGCGGCGGCGAGGGCGCGCGGCGAGGGTCGGCGGCTCGAGGGCGGCGCGTGGCGCCGGTGGCGCGTGCGGCGGCTGGCGCAGGGCGGTGGCGAGGCGGCGGCGGAGAAGCGCGCCAAAGCAGAAAGTGCCCATCACATGAGTTGTGAGCCCGCGAGGGCCCTACTTGCAGAGCAGAGTGCAAACAAATTACCATGTGCAACCTTGAATTCATGTGCAACGGGCCTCTTGCTGCGGTTGGATGGCCAGTAACGATCAATATGCCAACAATGGTCGAATGGTCCTCGCTTTAGCGTCTGTGTTGTATACTAGCCCGCTCCTTCGCTTTCCGCGCTCCCGCTCCGCGCAGCGCGCCGACTCGGCGCTCTTGCGGCCGGTTGCCGCGAATAATTTCCGTGGGCGCTTTTTTTTTGAGGGGGGAGGCGAAACATCTGCGCGTGTTTGCGTTTACCGTCTGGAGATATCTACAAGGAGCTCGTATATGCTGATCCAGTTGTTGAGACGTCAGCGCTTGCGAAGTGGTGTCTTGCAAATTCGTTAGCCAATGACGGAGGGCTATAAATAATATTCCGATTGTTGGTGAGAGATACATTCGTAACTTTGGTTGAAATGAAAGGTACAGCGGTAGACAAGCGCTATATCTGATGTTGCGTGAGTCTGAAATGCGAATTAGTAGTATATACGCTCCTCTTGATTTAGGCTGATGATCTGATAACTGAAAAACAGACATCTTCTATTTCGTTGTTTTACATTTCGTGAAGACTGTGAAATCTACTGTGCTTCTAAATAGTAATGTTTAAATTTCTCATTACCAAGAATGTCTTTTGACATTTTCTTTCGAGCGGCGTGTTCCTTGTAAAATAGCGAGATTGCAAAATAACTGAATCAAAAATGTTTGTACAATTGTATCATAAAACACTAGTTCCAAATATGACCAGTGGTGTTTAGAAGACTAACATATTTTATAAAATGCTACCTGAACTTTGATAAGATTATTCAACAATCATGGATCCTAAATTTGCTCAATTGAAAATAGAGGCGAAACGTCAACGAAATAAATTAGTGAAAAAATGATTTCACTCTGTCAGAAGAGGTGAGGTCAGAAAATTATTAAAATAAAATAATCTATCACGTTTTAGCAATATAATACCTGTGATATCAAGCAGTGTTACGAATTATAAACCCAGAAATTGTTACGAGTGTACCAACCCGAAAGGGATAGAACAAATGTGGTATATAGTGGGTTTGCTAGGGAGTTTGTTTTGGTGACGCTGGATAGATAGAATCGCTTGACCATTACGTTGTGATATTTTATTGTGAAATACTGTTTAATAACCCACTTAGTAGTGTCTTCAAGTGATTAGAAGATCGGTGAAACATTGGGAAAGGTGTATATATAATTAATCGGTGGTTCAAGTATACGGAACAAAATATTTGCTGAAGCACTACAGATAACAGTTTGCCGAATCCAGATGTTACGAATAATATATTTTATTTTTGTCGAAACATTAAGTGTTTTATTTGAACTTATTTCAAAGGTGAGGTGAATGGAAACCGAAGTTGGGTAAGTGGAAAGCAGCGGCATCTGAAATTATTGAAAAATTCGCTGGCGCATACGAGAGCATAAACTATTGGGAACGGATGTCCATTAGATACGTAACAAGAAGTTCAGATTAATATATCTATCTGTGGATGAGAAATTGGGATAGTATATCAAAAGTTGAACTTGGTTGAAATAACATACACATACAATGTATTGTATTGAAGGTTTTGGAATACTAACATTGGGCACCATTATCCCAATAATTCTTTTAGCGTCAATTCAATTATATATTTAAATTGATGCGTCAGAATTTTTATTTCTAAAGAGTGAGCAGATATCGTTGCCTATAATTTTTGAATAAGTATTTGGTGAATGTGAAGTAATAGTAAATACAAGAAAATGGTAAACCATGAATTACATAAAATAATTTTATTTTCTACCGAGCAGACCAAATTTGGAATTGATCCGGCAAATCTACGTACTCTACGGACTTTTGTCGTTGATGACTTCTGATATTTCTTTTATGTCAGTCACCATTATGGATTGATGTAACTTGTAACATTAAATAGTATGCTATAAACTTTTTTTACCGTCATAATCGTTCCGAGAAAATACTGGCGTTACAAAATATGCAGCTATCGCACTCTCAACCATGACGGTAATGTCTTACGGCGTCCACTCTCAACTTAAATAAAGACCAAAACATTGGTCTCTTCAACACTGTCATCTCCACCTTAGAAGTACTTCCTTTCACCCCTTTTTCTGCCCTTTGTAACCCATTCTAACCTCAGTCCCCATTATTAATTTCTAAGAAAGTTCGACTTCCGTTTTTATAGCCTATTAGTAACTTTTTATAATTCTTTTTATTAATTCTATTAAATCCATTAATTTTACAAAACTATTTTAGTCTGTCATTGCGCTTCTCACATATTCGTCCTTCCGCACACCTTCCATCTCTCTTATAGTCTCCTTCTCTATAACCCCGTTCTCGTAAATCCATATAGTATGTTCCCGTTAGTAACAAGATATCATCCACTATTAGTGTTTAACAAACTCGTGTGACATCATGTTTGTTAGGTTATTATAAACATATAATAAAATGTTTTTTACAAAGTAACAAACATTTTATTACGTTATATACATGCGGACGCATTGCGTTGAAACGTTGTAAATGATTTGAGAGATTAGTGAGATATTGCTAGTAAGTTAAAAACGATAGGAAACCCTTCGAAAATGTCAAAGAAAGCTCACTTACAACGAGAAGAAAATCGTTCGAATAAATATTATTACATTGTAGTATGATCTCAAAATATTCTATTCATCACATTCTTGCTACAAGTTTTATTGTGATTTTGCAATGTTATCAAAAAACTTGGCTTCCTGTGATTATAAATTGATATTACACCCAAATTTTGCACATTCGTTAACCTGCATGCCCTCATCATTTATTTGCGCACCCTCCACGAAGTTTATCAGGAGGTTCAAATTTTATGGCTTGTGTGAACTGCTATGTAATTAATTCGCTGCTTATAATATTGCTTCTTAGGCGCATTGAATGAAAGAGGAAGAAATTACTTGAAAATAAAATAAACCTGGATCATGTTTGGTCCATTTTCCTTGAGCCATTGAGCAAATACTGACAAAAACCAGTTTTGTTTCTGAGCGTAAATGTAGCTTCACTATGCGCACGTTTTGTTGAGCTCTTCTTGTGATTGTATTGGTAGAGTAGAGCTGGGAGCGAGTTATTATTTTGTTCGTTTTTCAAATGTCACTAACTTCGCGTTTTTAAAAAATATTATTATTATTATTATTATTATTATTATTATTATTATTATTATTATTATTATTATGGTTTAGTTTTAAAGTTTTATTCATTTTTCAACTATTTATGCTTAAAATGTTGGGAAGGGATTTTGGAGCACAAGAAAAAATGCGCAGATGATCTTCACCGCTATACGTCAAACAGAGTTTTTACTAACATCTAATAACATAAAAATTTTATGCTTTTTATTCATCATTTTTCGCACACAACTTTCTCGATTAATGCCGAGTACCTTCCCGTTAACCTTCACAGAAATCCCGACAGAACTGCGTGAAGTGGTCGTGTCGCGCTTGCTGCACGTAAAATTACCCTCAATAAAACAATCCCAGCAAAATTACATTCCTCACAAATCCCATTCTCATTAGATCACATATTCGTTTCGCCGAAGAATTTTTGAAATAATGGAAATATTTCCCGAATTAATTTTTTTTGTGGCGTACTATGGGACAAATACCAACGTCAAAATTTAGCTACAAAGCTGAGAGCCTAAAGAACGTCAACAGAAATATTCACAGCTGAATTAGCTCATGTCCGAGGAGCCAATGGATCAAATTCCAATTGCTACGATTAAAAACAAACCCACTTGCTCTCTGCTATTAAATTTTACATATGAGACAAAGTAGACAAGATGAGAGTTTTTCAAGATGCGTGCGCAAGATCTGTATAATAATAATAATAATAATAATAATAATAATAATAATAATAATAATAATAATAATAATAATGATCTTGAAGTGTTTGCTAATAATGAAGCAATTCTATTCCAAATGCTGTTCGTCGTGAGTATCTAGCAATGACATCTGCACGACGTTTGGGTTTGACAAATGTGCAAAAATCAATTTAACGAGAGGCAAAGTGACGTCAGAGAGCTTTGAAGTTGATATGCGCACTGTGATTCAAGATCTTACACATATCTAGGCAGTAAAGAATGTCAGACCATCTAGAACGACACAATGAAAGAGGGACTTCGTAGGCAGTATTACAGAAGAGTGAGACTCGTCCTGCACTCCGCCCTAAACTCCGGGAATAAAATATCGGAAATTGGTGGTTTGGGTGTGCCTGTAGTCGAGTACTGTTTCGGACTCGTGGACTGGACTAAGCAAGAAAATCGAATTCTGGATGGAAAATCATAAAACTGCTAACAATGCATCATGTCGCCCACCCTCGAGCTGGTGTGCATACTCTTTGTGTGTCACGTATGGAAGGAGGAAGAGGCCTCAGGCAAATTGAAGCCTCCTGGCACATGCAATAGTTAGGATGGGAAAATATGTAGTCAGTCCTCAAGATGTCCCTGTAAAGAGGCAGGTCAAGAAATCTGACCGAAGAATACGAAACACAGGTATTGTTAGTGTAGGAAGAAGAATTGTAAAGAAATTATACAAGAAACGCAGAATAACACAGACATTGAACTTTTGATGCTACTAAATATGAAGTGTGAGACACAAAAAAACTTTAAAGAAATTGTGGAGAGACAAACCATTCCATGGACAATATGTACAAAGAATACACAAGGTACAGATCAATACAGATCAATGTGGCTTAGAAAGGGAATAATGAAGTCAGAATTGGAAAAAGTTCTCATAGCTACTCAGGATAAGTCGTTGAGAACACGACATAATGAGAGAACGATTCTCAAAATTTCCCAAGACGAAAAATTCCTCATTTGCCAGGAACAAGAAGAAACCATTGATCTTATCGTCTCAGCTTGTTCAATTATAGCAAGACCGAATACTTGAAAAGACACGACAGGGTTTTTAGTTACCTCCACTAATAGATCTGTACTGCCCTCGAAGTTCCAAACACATGCCCTAAGTGGTATGAACACTCACCAAAACCGGTGACATCAGTTGAATACTATACAAAATTCTACGTCCAACAAATTCAAACGGATCGCAAGATAGCAGCAAACAAACCCGATATTGTTATACGGAATTTAGAGAAAAAAACATGTCTACTTGCAGTAGATATGGCTGTACCTTGCGATCAAAATGTCGTAAGCAAGGTGGCAGAGAAACGTCTCAAATACAAGTGTTTGGAAATCGAGATCAGCCGAATGTGGGATGTAAAAGCACAGGTCGTACCGATAGCCATCGAAACTCCGGAATTTGTTTCACCAAACGTATGTAAGAACTTGAATAAACTTCCAGATCATTCAAAAGACTGGGAAGTGCAAGAAATTGCTTTATTTTTAAAAGTCCACATTTTGCGCAAATTGGTGTAGAAGCACCGATAGTCACTAGATCTGTAGGTAGCTTGTTGCAACCTGGAGTAGATTTTATATTCAGTCCACTCATGACATCGTAGTTGTGATGTACAGGAAAGTAATAATAGTAATAATAATAGAAATAATAATAACAATTACAATAACATCCAACCATATGGGAGAGATCGCAAAGTCAGTATTGCCGTCGAACCAGAAGATCGCGGGTTTGAGTCCCGCCTCAGACATGGGTCTATTTGTGTTATGTCTGTATGTATGTGTCGTCCTTTCACCGCTCATTTTGCTTACCTCAGTGCTAACAATCCTGAGAGATAAAAATCAGATCCAGAAAAATGCTGATCCCCAGAGAAAGTGACATGCATCTGCCACTGCGTAAATATTACTGGGGACACGTAAACGCAGGGAGCATGCACGCGTATTTCAGCCGATTCGCGAGGAAAAAGTACAATAATATCAATAATGGTGATAATAATAATGTATTGTCCGTTTGCCATCTCGAAAATAAATTATGCGTAATTGCAGTATATTATACAAGCCTTTAATATAAAATTACAATCATTACACTTGCTCAAACATCCCCCCTTCCTGTGAATCCTGCATTTCGCTTTCCCATTCTCGCGTGAAAGTGCAGAGACTCCGGAGTTGTGTGGCGTGGCGATTTCCGTGGGCGAGCGGCGATTGTGGGCGGCGGAGATTTTGCGAGACCGCTCCACGCAGCGCCGCGGGCGAAGCGCTGGCTTTAATGGAACAAAAGCTCACTCTCTCTCTGGCGCTATCGACTGGGCGTCCGTCGCGAGGAGGATTGGGCGAGGCGGGGTGCGACGGGGTGGGACATGGTGGGACAGGGTGGGGCGTGGCCTGGCGCGGCTGAGTGAATGGGAACCGGGGTGGGGAGGGTGGGGGCGTGAGCGGAGTTGGGAGGGCTGGGCGGGAATGGGCGGGTCAGTGTCAGGACAGGTCGGGACAGGTCGGACAAGGTCGGGAACATGGGCGGTACAGGACAGGACAAGGCAGAGCTGGGCGCCTCGAGGGTGAAGATGGTCTGCGTGGCCGAGTCGGGTCAGAGTGGGGCGTGTATGGGCGGAGCTTAAGAGCGCGATGTGGAGTGCCTGCATGGCAGTGCGGGGCGGGTCGTTTTTGCCGTGGGTTGGCGGTTGGAGGATGCGTGAGGGGCGGGAAAAAGTTGGAGGGGGGAAGGGGAATCCGCCAGAATCGGTAGAGGGGCGGACGTAGCGGGCGGGTATGGGGCGAAGCGGAGCCGTGGGAGGCGGATGGGCGGGGAGTGGGTGATAAGGGCAGCCGGCTAGAGCGCAAAGCGTGGGAAGAACAGTTAGGATGGGGCGCGGACGGGAGTGGGGGCGGGATGTGGCCAGGGTGAGGCGGGCAAGGGGCGGGGTGGGGTAGGGACGGGGTGGGTGGTAGGGTAGCGGTAGGGGGTGGGGGCGAGGTGAGTCCAGGCTATGCGGGGGGCATAGGGGTGCGCGGCGTGGCGTCCTGGCGGACAGTGTGGTCGTCCGGCGGCGGGCGGGCGGGGCGGGGGGGCGGGGCGGGGGTCGGGGCGGGCGGGCGGGGCGGGGGGGCGGGCGGGCGGGCGGGGCGGGACGCGGAGAGCAGCAGACAGAGACCGACCACGTAAAGCAGCCCAACAGACTTGCGGAGTGCGAGACATGACACAGGGAAAGAGACAAGGACATACGACACACGGCGAGCGAGCGGGAGAGAGACGCTAAAGCACAAAGAGAGATTCGACAAATTAAGCAAATGTTATTCTGTTTCTCGTTTTCGATTCTTTCTCACCTTAATGTCTTCATTTTTTTAAATTCTGGGATGTTTTATTTTAATGAGAACTGCCTTATTATATTTGTTGCAATTTCCCCCGTATTTTTAGTGACCTATTTTTCTAAACGAGCAGTGTAAATAAATCTTCGTTTTCCTCTTCATAAATTTATCTATTTTTTAATGTTATTTTTCATGTTCTATATTCCTAGTATTGTCTAGACAGATTGGAAAAAATGCTCAGATAATCTCTTAAACAAATAAGAAACACTACAGAGGGTTTAAAATAAACAGGTAAATTAAACTAGAAATAAAGTGAGTGTGTAAAATATAATGTGCAAATTATTTACGAATGTAACATCCCAGAATAGATCGCCGATAAGTGGTTATTAATCATGAATCACTTGCATTGTTTTTTATTAAATTAGTAAGATAAAAATAACAGAATAAAACCCTCAAAACAAGGCTCCAAGAAGAGCTATCTGTAATCGAAATAGTTAACGTCACTAGTAGAACTTCAATAGAGAAGTGATATAGAAAAATATACCGATTAGAAGTATTACAGGAAATGACAACCTAAGAGTACTCTGCAAGTAATTTTTCGAAACATTTTCCCTCACGCAATGTGAGAAGTTGAGAAGCTCCTGCATGCTGTAAGAGAGTGTTAGAAAAGCTCGTCCCATTTCTGCCGGCGACGACGTTCAAAGTTTTGAAACTTCATTTCGGAATACCAACACGCCGCTTGCGTGGTGGTGCTTACAGAAAACAAATCCCGACTCAAACTGTACTTGCATTTAGAGATGTGTAACACTCCTTGAGACTTTCCTTTGTCTTTACCTCGACGAGAAAGATTTTCAAACAGTTTAGTTTAACATAATAAGTACACATTTACCCAAGGACAGAAAGTATCAAATATTCTAGATTTAAATGCGCTGAACTTTATACAAATTTCGTTTCAATATTATGAGACGGAAGTTAAAGTAAGCCTTTTATATGAATGAAATATAATGTAGTTTAAGACTTCTTAAATTTATTATCCGAATACGTCAGTTGAAAAAGTTCTTAGGAATAAAAGTGACATGATATTAATAATTAAATTAATTTACTTGCAACATTTGTACGACCGTATTTTTATGTTGATATAGTATAATTGTTGAATATAATTTATAATCACTCTTTTAGAATAATCTGAACAAATTAGTTAGTAGCAAATAATCAAATAGTATCAGTAACACACATAAATAATTGAAGTCTACTCATTTTATTTTAAATTCATAAAATCTATAATTGTGAATATGTTTACATTTCTTTAAGGAAGGTTTGCTGCAGTTTCATGCGTCCTTCCTACGTGTGGCACGGATATTGTTAAAGCATTTCCGTTACCGTGTTCATTTCTTTGACCTTTATTAATTAATAAGTTACACAATATTAAAGAATGTAAAGAAAAAATAAAATTATTTCAAGAAACTAACCATAAATATTTAAAATTGGGATTCAAATTTTAATAATGATTTATATAAACTGAATAATTATTTGACTATTTTATGAGAAACGTATTCAGCCATTTGAAAGGATTATATGTTGTCACAGAAGACAAGAATCTGAACCATTAATATACCATGAACTCAAGTGCGTCCGGATGTTCGTAACTGCCCTAAGTGAGAAACATAATGCTCCTCTCCAATCGAGTTGCACTACCTAGAAATCGACCCTCAGTTCTACACCCACTCTATGCGGATATGCATCTCCATGTGGCTTTAAGCTTCGTATCGGTTCTCCTGGAATACCTGGGCTGGACATGCAGAGGCAGCTACCACACCACCAAGCCCTACATTTCCTCCTTCCGTCAAGGACAGATGATCCGAGGCAACTCCGACTCAATGACTTCTCAGAACCAATACATCCACTGTCTCTTTCCTCCAAATGAAATCCTATCGCTAGTCTGTAGTAGCCGTACGACAAGAATTTTAAACATTTTAATTCTACATTTCTTTCATTCTGAAGCTAGTAAATCACATTGGAAGCGAAAAAAAGGACAATGAAATTATAATCAAATTATCAAATTAACGCGTAAATTAATATAGAATTTTCGAATTTATAATTGTACTTTGCTTACAGCTACACTTTTTGTTCCCGTGTTAATTGTTTCGTCAATGTGTCATTCCAAATTATTTTTCAGTGGAATTGTAATAAAAGGTCTACCGTAGCAATCTACAAAATTTCACAGATAACTTGTAGCAAACTGTTAGCCCACTATTCAAAAAGCAGAAACGCATGCTTGTGTGCAGTTTAGTGATGTATAACATAGTTTAAGAGAGGCATTATCTCTTACTTCGAAATATATAATAATCGCTCGGGGGCTGCAATAATGGCTCACCTAAAAACATATGACTTTTAGGTTAATGGACTCTCCAAACTTGCTATTGGTCTACCTTCCAGCAGCAACAGCAACATACGTTACAGTGCAATATTCTACCAAGAAACGGCAGAAGGGTAAAAGCATGAATTATGCATTTCAATACAAGGAGAAACTTGAGAAGCATTTCTCTCTCATTTATCTTGATTTTTGGGTTGTGCCATTATTGTAGCCCACGAACGATATGTAAATAAGACGTTCGTGGCTTCCGCAGCCGGAGTCATTACTTTCTTGGCTATCCGGGCTGAGCCGCGTTTCGGTCAATTGTGCTGACGTTTCGGCCATCTTGCTGAGGTCTTCTTCAGATCTACTCTGTACTCTGCATTCTCAGTTGGCTGCATCTTCCGGTGGATTTAAACATACACCACCCGTAGTTGTTTGTTATATTCGTTCATAGGCTTCCGCGACCGGAGTCAATACATTCTTGAATATCCGGGATGAGCTGCGTCTCGGACAATTGTACTGACGCTTCGGCCGTCTTGCTGTGGCCTTCTTCAGTTGTGAGATCAGTATGAAGAAGACCACAGCAAGAGGCCGAAACGTCAGCACAATTGACCGAGACGCGTGTCATCCTGGATAGCCAAGAATGTAGTATGTAAATGTGTGTGTTCTTTTACGCCCACTCGAAACATTTGCCTGAAGAGGCCGTGGGGATTGCGACCGGTGCAACGATAACGAAGCTTCTTAGGCGAGTGGGGAGTTTGGGGAGGTTGGCGAGGTCAGGCTGCGAGGGGCGCGCGGGGCATCAGCATGCGCGCGGAGGCACCGCGGGCGCGCGTGACGGCGAAGCGCCGGAGGCGGCGGCGGGGGCGGGGGCGGCGCGTGTCCCGTGCACGTGCGAACACGCGTGGCGCAGGGCGGCGGCGCTAGTGGCGGCGTCTCCGGGGAGCGCGTGGCCGCCAGAAGCCACGGCTTAGCCGCAGGCGCGTGCCTCGTCGCCCCAGGAGCCACGCTCCCCGCAGCTGGCACGCCCCGACGGCCGTTCCGCCTAGCCGGCACGTTCCCCGCCACCACACTTTGACCCACCAACGCTCATCCCCACTCGCCTACGGCCCACGTCAAGCCCCGCTCACTAGCGCCCCCTGCCAATACTCCCCGCCCCCAAAACAATGAAACCGCCACGCACCTCCGCTCCTGCCACGCCCTTGCCCCGCGCGCGTCCCGCCACGTCCCCGGCCACCTCACGCCCCAGCACCCTCCGCCACCAACGAGGAGTGCCGTCAACCACCTCCCCGCCCCGCCCGCAAATCCCCCCAGCTCCTCGCGTCTACGTCCACGCCCCCCGTTCGTTACCTCCTCTACGCACCCCGTCTCCAGCCTCGCCCAGCTCCTTCGTCACGCCCCCAGCTACCTTCAACATCGATGCACTCAGTCTCCGCCCACCACTCTCCCCGCAGCGCACTCCCCAGTGTCCGCTACTCCCGCTAACGCCTTCACACGCCCCCCGCACACTCCCAATTGGCCGCACGCCAATCTCTTGCCACCTTCTAGTCTCCTCACCTCCGCCCGCCGCCGAGCTCCCAAGCTCATGCTACTCCCTCTATGCCTCCGCTACATACACGTCCCTGCTCCCGGCCAACAACCACGCCCCCGCCAACGCCACCCAGGCACCCGTCCATCACGCAAACATCAGCATTCGCACCCCGCCACTTTTTTTTCCGCCCGCCACAACTCCTCTGCTGGCTTCTCCACACCACCTCGCCCCGACCCGGCCACCGCCGCGCCGCCGGCACGACAGCTGTTTAGTGACTCGCGCGCGGTGTCTCCACTCGCCTCCCCCCTCCCGCCATCTCGAGAGGCGCACGCCCCCACTCCAACTGCTGCAATCGATTAGCACGGGGCCGCGGCTTTGGAGACACGGCCGTCGCTTACCATTACGAACTACGCGATTGAAAAAGGAAAACAATAACGAAAACGTAAAGAAGTGAAGGGCTCAGTAGGAGAACGGCCTTCCCACGTTGCGCTAGTTCTCAGATATTGAGGGTTTTACAACAGCTTTCGGAATATAACGCAGTGCACTTTTAAACTTTTAAACACAGTGCACTTGCATACAAGTCCATACTGGACTAAAAATACACAATACACTTAAAAAATAATATTTGAAGTTATATTGGATTTATGATGTTAAGCAGGATTCCCAACATCCTTTAAACCTTAAGCAGAAAAATCTGCAGTACTCCTAACACAAGGGTAAAGAAAGTTATATTAAATGCTAATAATTCATTTTCACAAAAAAGTGGGATATACCTTTGCTCTACTGAGACCTTTGATTGCGTAATTCGCGATATCGTAATTTTTTTCTCGGTACTTTGGGTTTAGACTACAAAGTTGTTTTATTCTTTTACAAAACAATAGATCGGAAAGTTCACTCTAGAAATATCTAATAAAATGGAGACCACATGAACAAACATTAATTTAAAGAATGTTTAAAAAAAATTCATACAGTTGGATTTTTCTTTTTTTATTTATTAAAACGATTCTTTTAAACAAGGTGATTTAAACAAGCCCATCCTGATTGAATATCATCGGTAAAATCTCTTAAACTGATTAAGTATTCGGTAAACAAATGATTTTTTCTTCTTGTGTGTATTAGTTATTACTTCGATTATTTAAGTGCCATTAAATTCAATTTCACGTTAAACTCCTTGAAAACAATGCACAAATTACAACAAAAAATGCAAACAATATTACAATCCAAATATCACTATTTGTAATAACGTAATTTATTTTTATAAAAAATGTTTGAAGATATCATAACCTCTCTTTTGATATCATAATTATTTCTATTATCTGGTAAAAAATAGCTCTGGTGTATGAAAAAATATGCTTTTCAAAGAATTTTAATTCGTGCATAGTTTAATGATGATTTCTACTACTAAATACTCGAACAATTCTTTTGATTGGCATTTCGTAAGCATTCCTTCTTCACGAGATTCTTCAATATGCGTTTTTGAGATATATTTGACGACTCAATTAATATAAGCAAAATCACACGCATCAGAACGAAGCACAGCATTGCCAGAGTGAACGAGCAATATTCACAAGCCCCTTGCAAAACATCTTCGCCGTCAATTTACCGCACATTTCCAAAACAGGAGTGAACAAGCGTTAACAGCGAGACGAGATACGTGTTTACGCCACCCAGCGAACACGGCGAGCCCCGCCCACCAGCAGCGGTGCGATCTCTGGGGCACGCACTCACCCTCGCCCGCACGCTCTCTAATTCAGCCGCTCACGGCTCCGCCCTCTACTACGCGAGCAATGTTGTCCGCCCGCGCAGCAACTCAGCAGGCCTCCCGACCGGCCTCCCCCCTCTTGCACTCTCTGCCCGGCCGTCTCACCCGCGCACCACCTCCGCGGGCCTACCGCTAGCCCAGCCTTCCGCGGTAATGTTCGCGTGTTCAGTACTATCGGCTAACAGAAAGCCCTACTACCCATTACTCATATCGGTTGCGATGGCTCAATAGGAACATTGCAGTTGCCTCCGCAGCGTCCGTGACTGGCAGGCCCGGGGATGTGGGGACCGACGGAGACAGAGATTTGATACAGTTCTGCCGCGGTCTGCAGAAAAATTCTTGTGGCCTGTTGCTTTGATGTACATTATTCGTTTGTGTCGTTATTCAATACTAAAAAAATGACGCTGTAGTACCGTAACAAACAGACTACGTCCCTCCGTGATCTTTCGTTGTACTTGCCTCCTAACACAGCGACGTAACATACACTACTTGGAATCTTAGGGTTCATGCAGGCTGGGGCTTTCAACCGGTGGGGATGGAACATGAACGGGATTACTCCAGAAGCTTGAATCAATATCCACCACAAATTCACCGTTGAAGCAGGGACGCAAACACAAAATAAAAAATAAATCAATGTATCAATATATCAAACATATAGTAGGGTTCTCACCTATTTCTCCTGCTCTTCAGCTATCTGGCTCACCAGTTCTCTTGTCACAGTCTTTCCCTCCCCCGCAATGCGGTGTCCTTACTCTCTGCTCGTCTGTTCTACGACCCCTCTTACACTTCCGCTTCGAGGCTGACCTCAGCGTTCATCTCTTCACCCACCTTCCTGCTCGCCCGTCCGATATACAGCCGCATGATTCGTCCACCGACACATCCCGGCGACCTCACGCTCCGGACACACAGCTCACCCGCCCACAATCCCTTCCGGGGAGCCATCCAGCCGTTGGCGCGCTCGAAGGCTGAATCGACGCGTCCCTCCACCCCGCGCCACTCGCGCGTTATCAATACCACCGCCCTTCCCCTCCCCCTCTTTTCCGCCCTTCCCCTTATCCGCCTCTTCCCTTCTCACCCCCCACCTCCCGCCT